>JBAPLH010000061.1:4145000-4390000 GCA_037897445.1 Ceriops zippeliana | reverse complement strand
TCGTTTAGCCGCAGCTCTTCTAGGAAAGCAAAGCAATCACCTTACAGGAGAAACCCTTTCACAGAAATTGACCAAAACTCTTTGCCATACTCACAAACGGCCGCCAGCAAGGTCACATGCGTCGACAATAGCGGTGGTAGAGTACAACCCAAAAACAAAGAAATTGAAGGACACGTTGCAGTGAAGGAATCCAACAGTGCTCTTGATCAGGTACTGCTCAACTTTGCTCCCAGTGTTACCAAAATATGACAAAACATTGGTCACTGCCGTACATTCCAAAATGGTTAATCAAGCTGCAAATAAATATTTATTGCTCTCAAATGTTCTGCCATTTATTTCTAAGGAACCTAGTCATCAAACTGGAAGTATAATTTTGATGTTTGCCCTGAAAGAATTCAATTTGCAATCCTCGATGCAATTATCCTTTTGCAGGCTCCAATGCAGAAGTCAAACATTGAGACAACCAGTGGGATTATTGTCCAGGGGACTCATAGCAAGGGCTGCAACAAGGGCCCAGAAGAGCAGCATCAAAATGTGGAAGAGGCTAAAGGACAGACACCTCTAACTGGCAATATTGTCACAACCACGGCCATTCCTTCTGGCGTTGATGGCCTAAATCCCCACGCCCTAACAAGAAGCAGGTCTGCCAGGAGATCTCGTGACCTAGACCTTAATCCTGAGAGTTTGTTTAATCCCATGCCATCCTCATATACTACACTTTTGCTCGAAGACATCCAGAATTTCCACCAAAAGAACGCCACCCCTTCTTTCTCAGTTCCGCCTTGTGTCAGCAAGGCCTGTTCCATTGTTGAAGCAGTTGCTGACCTCAATTCCACTACAAGCTCCAACCTTTCTAGTGCATTTTCCAATGGTAGGAGAAGCATCCTCCCTACAATGGCCGCAGCTACTAATCTTGAACCTTCCGAGGCCAGAGAACCTTTCCTAGAATCTGAAATACCGCCAAGGGATGATCTCACGGAGCCAAGCTTTCATAAGTACATCACAGTGACGAGGGGTGGGACGTTATGCGGGGATGATATGGAAGAACAAGAATCTTCAGGTAGCAATAGCTTTGTAGACGGCGGCCAGCAGCATTTGGGACCTTCTGCCTCTTCATGGGAACCCAACTCAGCAGATTCAACCGATCATTGGGCTTCAAGATCAAAACACCAACAAAGTCGATGACGAGAAGAGTCCATTAGGATTTCTAAAGCATGCATCATCTGAACCAGGCCATGGTATGGAAGAGGCCAGGAGGGGGGAAGGGTTTCAGAGGGTCAAGAACCGGAATTGGTGGCAGAAAAGATGGCACTGCGGGAAATCTCCATGCAACCCCTGTGATTGCAGCTACTGCTTGCTTCAACGTGAGTCTATGAAGTTCCCATCAGATTGTGTTAGTTTGCCGTTTGCGCCACCACTCAGTTGTGTTTTTCCAGTCACAAACATTTGCGCTTGTTGGAAGTTGCTAACTTTCAACCATATTCTTTTTAATGTTTAAGAACTATGGTCATTCCACTTCTATGTATGCCAGAAAATGTTATGACTAAATTTAAATGCACATAAAGCAAGATCCTAACAAAAGCAAAATCTTTTAAATGTAATCTAAAAAACTCCAAAGCTATGCATGCATCCAAAAATTGGCAACCTACAGGTATTATGATGCAGAAAGGCAAACACAAACAAAAATCTCATCCATGTTTTTATTTTGCTCTTTTCTTGGTAATGTTTCATATTTCAATTATTTAAATTATTTGATTTCGAATTACTCTCCACCTCAGCAGCATCGCAAGACGGGCCTATAGCTAACAAGCTACAAACAACACGGGCTTGAGTGGTTAAATTACAATAATAGGCTTTTAATATTTCATGCGAAAGAAATGGAGTAGGAATGCTAGCCTATTATTTAATTTAGTTTTCTTTTTTATTCATATTTACAATTATATACTTATTGATTAAAATAATATAATATAGTCAGATGTTTGTGTATGCTCTGTAAAAATATGTACTTTTGCTGATGGGTCTCAACTTTAAATTCAAAAAGAATCTCGTATAATGGTTTTGCGTAAGAATAAAACTAACTTTATAATATAACTTACGATGCTACCATCTTGATAAAAAAAATAATGACTTTAATTATATAGTAACATAGTGAGAGTATGCAATTTGTTCAATAGTCTATATGATTTTTTTTTCAATTTCGTTTTTGAATTCAAGAATCTTTTTACAAAGTTATGCCACATTATTACATAATGTGTAATTATTTCACTATCAAAATTTTTCTTAATAATAATAATAAATGCTTGATAAAAATACTAACTTATAATTAATATATGAGTCTACCAATAATATATTTTTTAATGAAATACATGAGTAGATAGATGACTTTATGAGAAAAATTGATAAATTACATTAGAGGATGAAAAAGAAGCTCATGAATAAATATTAAGATAGTTATCTACAAACTTGTCAGAAGCATTATCAATTTCATAATGCTTAAGAGAAAGTCTTTGTAACTTACTTATTACGATGCTCTCATGTTTCTTAAAAGTATCTTGCAATTATTTCCTCTAATATTATTAACAAAATATCTATAAGATTAAGTAAAAATGAATTTTGCTTATGATTAATAAGATAAATTTTTGGTGAATTAGGATGATCTTCTTTTTTATCTTAAAAATTTAACTTTAGGTCCTAAAATTTTGGAACATGAAAAGTTGTAAACATATGAGAAGGGCTTACCTTAGCTTTATAGTACGAGAGTTACAGTCTACTTAGGTCATGTGGTTGGATCTTAAGATGTATTGAGTAGAATTTTTCCTAATTAGGGCAACCTTTATTATTATTATTTTCTCTTTAGAAACTATCAAAACCTTACACACTTATAAGTAGTGTGTAACTCAATTCCATATTACCTACCTTAATCATTTGGTCATTTTATTAGACAAAGGACACATTTTCAATTATATTGGTAAAGTACATCTTTTAAAAAAAAAAAAGATTAGCAATTGTTATCCCTTAAAGAAACCCTTTAGTAGACAACTAACCTATACTTACATAAGCTATTAAGGACTATAATTTTAAATAATCATAATTATAAAGCCTTAAATATGCATGTTCAAATAACTATGCATGATATTGAGTAAAATGTCATGATATACATATAAGCACTATTTACCTCGAATAAAGTTAATATAAAAACATAACTATACATTAGATCATATTTAGATTTAAGGATTAAAAAACTTATACTTTTGTTGGGTTTATACTACAAAGTCAAAAATCAAGGAACATTTCCCTTCATTAGACTTACATTACAACTTATAAACCAAAGAATACCCTTTCATTTAATTTACAACCCCAAAAAGTTAAAGGGATTTTTTTAGTCAAATTTATAATAGTAATTACATCATAAGATATACATAGGAAGTTTTTATATAAAGCAAGTAATCAACTTATAATGTTTAAAGAAATCTTTAAGGAAGTGATTGATGCGCTCACTTAATAAACAAATACAATAGGGGAATTTTGACATATAGCTTTGTGGCTTTATTTGCAATATATTAGGGCACTCTTTGTTACCCTTTTAATTCAACATGACACTTAAGACTCTTGTTCATAGTTAAAGGTCATCCATTGCTGAACCTAAGTTATTAACTTACAAATTTAGGTATCTTAAACTATTACTTATTGTGTTATGCTTAGTTTTCTTTAGTGAGTAGATTTACTTACATGGCAAGAGTTTCTCACTTAGCAAAAAGTGTGACATTTGCATCATTCAATTGCTTTTAGAGGTGAACATTTTCTCGCTGAAAATTTTCATTTGATTAAGAGTGAATTAGAAAATATTTTGTAATTAACCATAGTTAAGTCTTATAATATCCACATTTTGAAGCTCTTAAAGCCTAATAAGGAGGCATTTATTCTAAGAAACCAATAGAGATATTAGCTATTTGCTAGATATTAATGTTTAACCATACATGTAAAAGTTGCTATACATTTTTTAGACTTGACCTACTAATGTTTTCTTTTTCTAAATGTAAATATAGTCCCTTTGGTGAAAGAAATTGAAAACCTTTTGAACTTGCTAAGTTTTATGAATCAAGATGTTTACTTTTTAAGTTTTGATACAAATTATATAAGGAAGTTATTAAAATTAATTAGTCATAAGCAAAAAAAGATCCATGTTATGTCTAAAAGGCAATAACAAAATAAGTATATCCCAGCTAATCATATTATCAAGTATATAATAGAACACCTTAAATTCTAATACTATTTCAAAGGGTTATTAGGCATGTTTACGAATGAGTTATTGAGCTATTTTACAATGTGAAAAAGGATATGATCAATCTTGTTTTTATTATAATCACTAAAATGATCTTATATTTGAATTATTGTTAAATTTATGGAAAATAACAGTTTAAGGGATGTTTAGTATTGCTATATGTATAACTTATGAGTCACATAGATACCCCTTAACATAAATTTACTCATCTTATATACCAAAAGAATATATCACCTTTTTTAAAATATCTTTTATCATTTTATTTGCTCTCTCTATCATTATTTTTGTTCCCATTATAAACTTATATCACTATTACTACAAGATTACAAGTGCTTCTTATGAATTCCAATAATATTACTAAAGAAAGTACTAAATATTGTATATAAAGAATTAAAAACATATATAGTTTAATTGTTTAAAATTTTTAAAACTTTCATAAAGTATTTAGCATTATTTCAAATTTTTTCCTTAACTTACTTTTTTATCTTAATATCATCAAAATAAAATAAGTATTTTATGTCCTTTTCTTCTATTCAATCAAATGTTTTTGTGAACTTTCTTGCTACCTTTAACATCATGAAGGTGGAATTTGACTTAGTTTCCATAATTAGGCATAATAAGCTCTTGTTTTTAATTTCTTACTATTGCACACATATCTAAAAATTCTTAAACCTTATAAAAGATGATTAAACATATCTCTTATTACATTTCTAATCTTCATTATGCTTTTTTTTTCCTCAACTAATTTGTCATTCAGAATGAGATATAAAATATAGGTACAACAATGAACATGAAAAAATTTGTGATTTAAAATATTACTTTTTAAATCTTCACTTTTTTTTTTTCAAATACTTGATTGCTAAGTCATTTAAGTTTACCTTATTAATAGTTAATGTGAATACTTTTTTGATACCTAATTCAACAAACAAAAATCATGTACTTGCATTATTATTTCTCTTTATAATTAAAAACTTCATAAAATTTTATAATTCTTTTAATCATGCATAAATACTCATTAATCTAATAAGTAGTCAAATTTATGTAATTAAGATTTTGAACTTAAGTCTAATTATTAATGGTTAGGCAAATCTATTAGTTCTTGAAGAGTTTTTTTCTTTTTAATTTGTCTTTCTCTTTTTAAAAAATTTTAATAAAATCCTTGACAATTATGACATAAGATAAGGCTAAAAAATGGGAACTTAAAGTTTTAAAGTAGTTTCTAAACATTTTTCCCTCTATAAAACTAAAAGAAAGTTCATTAATAAAAATTGTCTTCATAAGTCCTCTTCTAACAACATAAAGATGATAACTAATGACCTTTAAAGTACCTATAATTGAACCTTTATCACCTTCTTTTCTTTAAGAGTACAATGTAAAGTTTTTTATCATTCATTCAGTATTATATCAAGAGATTTCTTACATTAAAATGATAAATGCATATAAAGGTATTAGTGTTAGTCTTTTTTTAGACATCTAGTATAACTTTTGTTACAATAATTGTAAAAGACTTTAAGATTAACTTTATTATCATTTCTTTAAAAGTTCTTATATGGCTTAGGTTTGCCTTATTACATCTTATAGTTCCTTTTTATTTGCTCACCTTTTTTTTTTGATCTCTTTCATTTTAGTTTCTAAGATTTAAATGTAATTTAATACTGACTTTAGTTTTAAACAGTATCATTGTAACTCAAATCCTAACTAAAATTGTTAGCTTTTAAAAGGTAATTCAAATTATTTGAATTAGATCAAAATTTGTCACCAAGTTCAAATACAAAACTCAATAATTATTCAATTGTTGCCATTTTGATTAATAATGTAAATGAAATGGCCAAAAAAAAAAAAATCTAAACCTACATCGAAAAATATGATAACAAATAATTTTTCAATCCTATCCATTAAGAGTTGAACATGTTCTATTAACCTTTGCCTTAACAACCGTGGGCACAAGCTGTTATTGCATGATAAATATCTTTGAAACAATTTGTTTCATAACGAGTCAGAATAAGGAATTTCGGGTATATCTTGACAATTGGTCTAGAGTGACACTTCGACTATAAAAAACGGTCTGCGAAAGTAGTGAGGGGTTATACACTTTCATAACTAAATGATAATAACCAAAACTAATGCTGGAGATAGTGATCAAGGTAAGCGTGTTCCTTAATTGAAGTAAGGGAGTTATGTGAATCTTGATTGATCTAAACTTCAAGAGAATATATAGGCAGTTTAATTATTAAAAAAAAAAGTTAAATTTCCTTATTTATTTGTTTACTTCATAGCATTGACGATAAATTTTTTTTATAGGTTTAACATTTATGACCATAGTCCGTTCAAATCAATTTTTCTATAAGAATCAGAAAATATTTTATAAAACTTTCTTTAAAAAATGTGTAGTCCAATTTAAAATCCTAACTAAAATTGAACTCAAATGGAAACGAGATAGAGACCAAAACTGACCTAGGACCAAAACCAAAAACAAATCAAGGATAACCGATTCGATCTTAGATTATCTTAACAACGGACTTGAAATCGGAATCAAACCTGTCTGTGGTGAGGTTGGTCTAATAGTCGTATCCAAATGAGAATTAAATTCCAAATTCACCATTGTCTTGGAATTTTCTTTTCTTTTTGATATAAATTTTGGATTGGGATTTAATTTTCTAAGATATAATAAAAATCCTGCTACCATTATACACGATGGATTGAGAATCTGTCGTGTGAAGAGTTATTCTCTACCTTTTTGAAATGCAGTGGACAGAGCTCATGCTACGTAAGAGCCAATGTATGCATGTTGCAATATTTTACCGGCCGAGTGAGCCATGCCATGATTGCGTAATGCTTTAGAGAAAGCATATTAAGCTAGAGTGAACAGAGCCGATTACTTTGAACAAATTTGTAACCATTATTTACAAATAAGAAGATTGATCAAAATAAAGAGCTTTGCGTAACAGTGGAGCATACATAATATGTACGAATCAAAGAAAAGGACAGAGAAAACCCATTATTATAGATAGTTAAGCTCGCAAAAAGAGTTTCAAAACTCCCTTACCATTTTATTTTAACATCTAAGTCCGGATTAATGAAACCTTAAAGACGAGACAAAGCCAAAATCTGTTCATGAGGGTGAGTCTCATATCCTGCAGGTACCCTCTTTCCTTTAACGTTATTGGCTTGGACAAGCTTGCCAGTATTATTCTTGCTTGGAAGATTCCCATCAGAAACAGCAAACTTCTGTGCCAAAGCCCTCAACTGGACCTTCTGAATCTTCCCAGTTGAAGACTTGGGTAACTCGTGCAAGAAGTGAACCTTCTTTGGCACCATAAAATGAGGAAGGTTTTTCCGGCAGTAGGCAATAATGTCAGCTTCTTTAACGTCGGCCATTGGTTTCTCATTTGATGAGTTACTTTTAAGTGCAAGAAAAGCACAAGGACTCTCACCCCAGTGAGGGTGAGGCATTGCCACCACGGCCGCTTCCAGTACTCTTGGATGCCTGTAAAGTATTGACTCCAATTCTACACTGCTGATGTTTTCACCACCAGAAATGATCACATCTTTTGATCTGTCCTTTATCTCTAAGTAGCCATCAGGATGTATTACCCCAACGTCCCCAGTGGCAAACCATCCATTGTTGAAAGCCTTTCTGGTAGCTTCAGGATCCTTGAAGTATCCTTTCATAATGCTGCTTCCTCTCAGGACAATCTCCCCCATTGTCCTGCCGTCCCGGGGCACGCTAGTCATCGTTCCGAGATCCTTGACATCCACATCAGCAAGCGTCAGGATGCTGACGCCTTGCCTTGCCTTGAGTTTCGCTTGTTCCTCTCGTGGAAGCTGGTTCCATTGGGCCTGCCACTCGCACACAAGTGCTGGTCCGGTGGCCTCCGTGAGGCCATAAGCATGAGTGACATGGAATCCAAGCAGCTCCATTTTCTCCAGCAGAGCAGCCGGCGGAGGTGCTCCACCTGTGAGTACCTGAACAGGATAATTGATCTGACGAACCTCATGAGGCTTGCCCTCAATGAGGATGCTGAAAACAATAGGCGCGCAGCACATATGGGTCACCTTGTGCATCGAAATGTTTCGGTACATGTCGTTGGCGGTGGTGTTGCGTATGCAGACATTGGTTCCACCGCGAGCAGCAACACCCCAGGTGAAGGTCCAGCCGTTGCAGTGGAACATTGGGAGGGACCACAGGTAAACTGGTTGGCTTCCCATTTCCCAGCCAGTAATAAGGCTGAGGGTGCTAAGGTAGGCAGCTCTATGGCTGTAAACAACTCCTTTGGGCTCTGAGGTTGTTCCAGACGTATAATTTAAGGTTATGGGATCCCATTCGTCTTCAATCTCACTAGGAACAAACCCCGGATTTCCCTTAAGGACGAGTTGCTCATACTCCAATTGCAAGTCGCCGAGCATGCGGACTTGGCCGGTAGGGGTGTCAATATCGTCAATGACAATGACCAAAGGGATGCGGGCAGATTCAGATTGGCCACCCACAAGAATCAGGAAGGCCTCGGTTGCCAGGTGAACGAACTGGTAGTCCACAAAGAAAACCTTGGCATCAGAGTGCCTGAGAATGGTGGCCATGTTCTTGGCATCAAGCCTTGTGTTGATGGGGTTCAGGACAGCCCCTGCCATGGGCACAGCAAAGTGCATCTCGTACATAGCAGGAATATTTGGAGCCAGCACCGACACCTGTGGGCACAATATAACCCAATTAACTCGTGGGAAATGTTTTATATATCACCGTCAGGAAATGATCTCGATTCATATATTTAAATACGAGATAGTAGAATGATGATGATGGGATGAACTTACAACATCGTTCTTGACAATGTTTAGGGAACGCAGAGAAGAAGCAAGGCGACAGCAGCGCTCATAAGTCTGCCTCCATGTGAAACGAGTGCCTTCATATATAACAGAGGTACGATCGGCATAAAAAGCAGCAGCTCTCTTTAAAAACGTTAGGGGGGTGAGAGGAACATAATTTGCATCGCATTTTGGTAACATTTCCATCTCACTCGAAAGCATTTCTAGCTAAGATTTGAGGCTTGAGAGGACAGACAGAGAGAAGCTTTGAAGTTGGTGGCTTTTGTGGTTTGCTTGTCTGCGAAGCTCGTTGCGGGGATGGGGGAGGTGGGGGTTTATATAGGCATAGATCTCATGAGATTACGACAAAATAGCGGTATAGATATTCTAAATTTCTTTTGAATACCGTTGGTTTGGTCCAGTAAGTTCCCTTCATTTTCCGTATTAGTACCGACAAATATAAAATTTAATAATTATTTATTAAAATTTTGTTGTCGTAAATTAAAATTTTTAAATATATTTGTGAACGTATCTCTACAAGAAATTCGAGCACAAGTTAATTAAAAAAAATGCTAGATAAAAGAAAAAAAAACTACCACCTCTCTGGCAGTCTGCCCGTTTATTATGTAAATTCGAAACGTAAGTACGGACTTCCAAGAAGTAAACAGGGGAAAGAAACTGCCGGGACAATACACTATAATTTGAACATGGAAATTGACTCAAAATTCTTCTTTCTTTCGGCTTTCACATTTTCACCACTCGGTCAGCCTGACTTTTTCGCCCACCTAACTACAGCATGTTTTCCTACGCACCTGCCCATATTCCACGGACAAGTAGAGAGAAATTATTACAAAACTTCCGCCAATATTCCAAGCGTCTTTCAAGAAATCTCTTGAACTGTTCATGGTCCACCCAACTCCTTAACTCGTTCAAAAAGAAAATGTCTGTGTAGGCCATAGCAACTTAGGTTGACAGAGGCTAGACATGGTCTGCTGGGGGTGGGTGACTCGAACCAATGGATGAAATTCACTTGAAATTTACAGGAGGAAGAGAAAATTTCCTGTCGAGAATAGCCCGTGAGACATGACAACGAGGTTCTCGGTCACATAACGTAAAGGTACTCGTGGAAAGTTTGTTTTTTAAGCCAACTAAAATCCTTTTTTTTTTTTTTTCGTGATTATTTGTGGCCATTATCTTCGCAGTCACTTAGATTTGTTTTTTTTTATTTATTAATTTTTATTTTTAAAGTGTTCCCATGGTAATAAAACTGAGAGGACGTATAAGGGGCCGAAGGGCGGGGGTGGGGTCCCGATCAAGAGACAGTGAGCAAGCAAGGAAGCGTGCTTTTGTCTTTGACCATAAGAAAACAGTGTCGTGTCCTTTGCCGCAGTGATTGTCTCGACCAAAAAGAAGGCGACGTGAAGTTACAACCCAATGACAAAGAAAACTAACATATTATGACAATGAAATATTTATTATCTTCCTCTCCCGAAAATACGTAATAACCACGACGTGCTTTCTCATATATATATATATATATATATATATATTATTTTAATAATATTATTCTATTCATTTTTATAAAATATAAAAATATCAATTATTTTCTCAAAATATCAATTCAACAATCAGGTCATCTTAAACTGGATTAGGATCCGGTTTGAGTTTAAAACCTATAGGGCATAGCAGAAACTATGGCATAGAAGGCAAATAATAAATGTTCAAAAAAAACAAAAAAAAAGTATCCGCTACACCAAACGTTGGCTTGGAGTTTAGCTAAGGCAAGAATGGGTAGACAAAAAGCCGCTTGTAAATGATACGATGAATTTATAAATCTACCATCTTCAAGTTTTTCTGAGTTTTACTTTGTTTGTGGGCCAATCCATGGGGACATTTATATAAATGAAAGTATCGAAGATTAAACCAATTTACTGATTTCTGCCGTTGAATCCGACAAAGGATCAAAGAATTGGGTGGGTATCATAGTGCGTGGAAAACACCTTCTTTCCAAGTCAAGGTTTGAAGAGAACTTTCTTGTTGGAAGTCCAAGGGGAAAAAATGGAACCACCAAGTTTATTCCCTCCCAATAATGTAGCTGTGGGATCTCTGATACGCGAGAGCCTTTTTTTTTTTTTTTTTTTTTTTTACAGGCATAAAAGATTGCCCTGATGACATAAGTTGTTGAGGTGTTGCTGTCGTGACCATTTATTGGACTCTCGGCCATTCCTACCTTCAACAGTAATTATGACAAATGATAACCCTTTATTTAAGTGCATAATATACATATCAAATCTAATTTATAATACTGACTAAAGACCGGTAGATTTTGACCCGTTACAATCAAAAGGGGAAGCTATAAAGTACGAATATGAGAGAAGTGGGAGGATGTTTCCACGTAGAAATCAAACTAACGTGTTAAGTATGTGAGAATGAAAGAAATATCGACAAACGAATTTTCCTCGTGTTTTGCCTCCAACTTTCTTCACAATAATGGTTAACCGAAGAAAAGTTCTCCCCCTCAATTCCCTTGCGTAGGGGACTCCTGGTCCACGGGAAAAAACACGTTATTTGTTTTTTTTTTTTTTTTTTTTTTTTTTTTTTTGTCTGCGATACCGCCTATAAGAAGAATAGAATTATGTCACGCATTTAAGCCTCTCTTTCAACTTCCACATGAAAACGAGTTGTAACGATTAAAGGAAAAGTATTCTTTTACAAGGTAAGAGGTAGATTTCTTAAGCTAAGTACTTATGCAGCTTGAGGCATCAATTGAACTAGACATCAAACAGACCTAATTTAACAATATTTGTAGACGGAACGTGACAATTAGACCACCACGAAGAATTGACAATTATCAACCCATTTGTTTTTTTTTTCTCTCTCTCTCTCTCTCTCTCTCTGTCACTCTCTCGATAATTTAAAGAACACAAAAAAAGCATCAATTGGAAAAGGCAAAAACTCTCTAATTGAACCGTACTACGTCGTTCTACCGCACCGGCCACTCCCTTGTAAAACATTTAGTGCGTGCATGTGTGTGTGTAGTCACGGTGTACCAAAATTTGGATCTTTGACTGTTGAAGGTATGGACCCATAAGTTCTTGGACAAAGGGGACAAAAAGCGGGCGGCTGAACAAAAATGCAACGGGAGGAGCAAAAATGTGAAGTGAATGTAAACATCTATTTTTGCTCCGTTTGAGACCTTTTATTTATTTATTTATTTTGGTGAGGAACGGGGCATATAAACATATATTCTTGCTTATATTATATGCAATGAGGCAATTGGCACAGTCTTTTTTTTTTTTTTTTTTTTTTTTTAATGTCGGGTGTGCCAATCTCTCCCCCCCGCTCCTACCTCCTTTTGTTTTTGTTGTAATATCTAGACGAAGGGGGGGGGGGGGAATCCCACGAAATGGGGGGTCTGTCTGTGAACTTGGGATATTAAAAATTAGAATTGCTTGTGGCTAATACTGCCTCCACCGAATATGAAAAGCAGCCACAAAAGGTCTTTAAAAGCCTGGATTTTTAACAAACATCGTAATGTCTTATTGTATGATTTAAAATAGAGAGGAGGAGCCAGCCATTCTGAGTCAATCACACGTCCACCTTCGTGGTTCTCTCAATTTATGCCTTCCCCCACTTTGCCTAGTGGGGGGACCAAACCAACCGGGAGCAAAAGTGCCGTGGCTGGCTGTCATTTTTTCATTGTGACTGTTCTTTTTTGTTTTTGGTGTTTGACGTGAGACACATGTGGTTTTCAATTTAATAAATCAACCCGAAATTAATGACAACGACCGTCCAACCCCACACAAACACACACACACAAAAAAAATAAAATAAAAAAAAGACTAAAAAATGCCTGCTAATCCTGGCTTCGGAGTTTGGACTTTGGACTTTGGTTAGAATGGAAAGGCCGCCAATGCGAATGCGTGGAGATTTGGCCAACGCGCGCATTGGCCAAGGACTTGGTTGTTCTGAACAAATGGTGATCGATATTATTTAAACGAGTCTGCATTGTTTAATTATACATTTAAGAAATATAATTAATAAATATAATTTTATTTATGTGAATTTATATTTCATCCTTGAATCTGATATTTATTGTGGTCTGACTATTGTTTTTCTTTTCAAATAGTATGATCATATTCTTACCATCATCCCCAAAAGGTTTAAGGAATATTTTTGATAAATACAAATATAATAGATAGATTTAAGTAAATATAAAAAAATTTCACATCACATTTATATTTTTAATATATTATGTATGTATATATTAAAAAAACCTCTTGGGGTCCGCTGAAGTCTTCTAAATTTGTACCCATGTAATCCGACTCAGTCTATTTC
The DNA here is from genome assembly GCA_037897445.1 of Ceriops zippeliana. Classification (NCBI taxonomy): domain Eukaryota; kingdom Viridiplantae; phylum Streptophyta; class Magnoliopsida; order Malpighiales; family Rhizophoraceae; genus Ceriops; species Ceriops zippeliana. Next base: position 4,376,580 of record JBAPLH010000061.1, on the reverse strand, counting down.
ATAATTAATAGGTACACAACCCCCCACTTCCATAAATTAATTGAACGGTAAGTCCAGGCGTTATGGCTTGACCACAACCTGGCGGGAATCTCGGCCCCTCCTGGCCCTCTTTGCCTGGTGGAGTCGGTAAAACGGACGAGTTGAAGTCGGATTTGATTCGGATCCCTTTAGACTTCCTTGAGTTCTGATTTATTGAAATTTCAATATCCTATATTCAAATTTATTAAATTTTGAGTTCGTGAAATTTTTAGACCCAACAAGTTTAATTTCACATATTTCAAATAAATTAAATATTATATTTTTTTAATTTTCAAAATTTTACTCATCTACATTTAAATTTCTTAGATTCAGATTATTCATGTGTCCAATTAACCTAATTTTAAATCAATCGAATTTTCAAGCATTTTGAATTATTCAAACACCATGTTTACACGATTGATTGAATGTAGACAAAGGTTTTCCGCACTCAAGACTTTTGAAATAAAATATGCTTCGTTTTATCTTCGATTTCCTTCCCGCAAGCACTTAATGTGCGCAATCACTAACATGACTACGAGTAAATAAGATAAACGTCATTCCACAAACCTCTTGAATTTTCAACTTTCATGTGCTTGTGAAATCGACCAATTTGTCAATAGCTGAAAGTACATGATGATTTAGATAAAATAAAAAATAAAACGAAAACTCGTCTTCTCACCAATATTTAGTTATCAATCATGATAGCCTGTAGGCTCAATAGATAGCTCAGGGTGTATGGTAATGGATGAATTTATTTAATAAAAAAAAAATCCTAATACATGTGGTTAATGTTAATGCAGGACACAAAGGCTAAATGAACAAGACACATCTTCTGCTTTAATTTACATTTTTAATAAGTTAAAAAATTTGTCACTAGAGGAAAATTTAGGGCATCTACAATAAAAATAAAATAAAATAAAGTAACGTAGATCTCAAGTAACGACGTCAAAATGACTTACAATGCCGCCCCAGTGATTTTTGAACAATGTCCTAGTGAAGGTGTATCTTTCAATCAGCTCCAAAATTATGGTATTTTGGTCCCGTTTTGGATTTGGATATCTCTGGATCTTTCTCATAGATAGAGGCAGGCCTTTCATTAAAAGTGTGATAGCATTCAGAAACTTGAATCCTCATTGGTTCACGACAACTCCGGAGCTTGCTGAATTGAGGAAGTAGCTTTAGGATTTAATCGATTCGGGTTACATTCGACCATCAAAAGCCTCGTTCAGTGCCTCAGTCCTCTTTCAGAAGAAGAAGGACCGATCACAAGTTAGACCAGTGCAACCAGGAAAACAAGACTGAAGACTGACGATTTTTAGACCAGTTTTATTTCTTCAAAAATTTGAAGGGCAAAGGAGAAATAGGGAACTACAACAAAAGGGAAGGGCTTAAGGAAAAAGTCTAATTACCCCCATTCCAACATAAAATTTGTGATCTGATCCATGCCACACATTCTACTAGTGCAGCTATTAAAAGTACAAAAACAAGAAGCACACTTAACAATACCGTTGAAAATTTCCTAGTTTGGCGGAGAGTCCAAATGAAGTCTAGTCTTCACTTCATCATGAAGAGCTTGGAGATTCTTGAATTCTTCTGTGCCTGAGAAGCTCTCAGCCTGGTATACCATGGACAAATTTCATTACTTAGATTAGTGAAAAAATGTAACTGAAGAACCAGCATTGGTGCAGCTAGATTTTGCCAAAATATTGATGGTCAACAAACTGAAAAAGACTATTTCCAAGTTAATTTCTATGTTGAGCATCTTGCCTGTTTAACTACATTTCGCAGGTGCATCTCAGCTGCGGAGAGTTCGCGCTGGCTACCGGTTGAAGAGGAAATTTCCAAATACACCTTACACAATTCCAATGAGGCATGTGCAAACTTTTTGAATCGCTCCCTATCATTCCACAAGCCAGAACCCTGAGAGGGCATCATGAAATAAAGGTTATAGAACCAAAAGAAAACAAGAAAAGAAAAAAAAATCCCCACTTGTAGCTTCCCAAACTAAAATTACTTGTGGAGTAGAGGAAAGGAATTTGCAAAAAGGGAAAAAGCAAATACCAGAAACAGAAAAAGAAAATGGCCAGAGCAAAGAATTAACAGCATATGCACAATATCAATCGCAAGAATTATGAAATAATTTCCAAGATTTTGCCATATGTGCTAAAATTTATTTCTTGTGATGTATTTAACAACAATGTTTCTATTGATTTCTTAGCCAGGGTTTAGCTAGAGAATGAGACAGTTGTCTGGCAATGAGAATCGAGAGGACTACATGTTAAAAGATTACACCCTTACTTGAAAAGCATTAAATGTTTTAAGGAATTGGATTTGTATCTAACATTTTAAACTTTTAAAGAGTTGTTTTTGGTAGCTTATGCTTTTGGATTGGACATAAGATTTCACATCAAATATTCAAATGTATGTGTGCACAAACAGTGCTACATTTACTGTTTTGTAAACTACATGAAATTCTCACACCAGATTAAATGTTGAAAGATATGTCCAATATCAAGCAGAAAATTAATGAGATTAACAGATCTGCTATTTGAAGACCTCACAAGCTTTAACAAACAATATTTATAGCTGTTTTTTGTCACATCCTCTTAAGATATCCTAATCCAAAAACAATTCATCTTAAACTCTCAAAGTAACAATTGTAGAACAGAGAATATTTAATAAATACCTGATATGATCTAACTTGTTTGAGAAGGGCTTCAGAGCACATAGCCAAATCTCCTCTAATTTTATGCCATCTTGCATATAGGCCCCATATATCTGCTCTACTCTCAATTCTGACTATCTGCATCAGCATCAGACACTTGTTTAGGACTTGCCACTGTGTCACTCAGAAAAAAATGTTCAATCACTTGACCAACACAAACAGAGCCGACTTTCACGACATTTCCAAGTTGGTCAAATTGCAAAAATGTTATAATCAAAGCATGGATTCTTCTGGCTCAGCCACCAGCTTGGCCAAGTCTGCCAAAACCATGACTAATAACAGTGGGAATATGACAGATGAAAACTCAAAAGCTTATCATTCCCCATGAAAAGTGTAGCCTTCTCTCTCTTTTTCCCCCTTGGACATTTCTTGTATGCTTACCCTAGTTTTCCCTAAGTTCCTCCCATTCTTCCCTCTTCCTTGGTAGACCTCTCATCCAACCTATGGTCCTACGGTACAGCATTTGCTTGGTTAGAAGCATGGCGCCCAAAAGACTAAGTCGTTCTCAAAAAGTGACTAAGATCTTACTTGGAATCACACATATAAAAACAAATGTCCATATGCTTGGATCAATTCTAACAGATGGGAAAAGAGGAACAATCTTAAAGGGGGAAAATATCTACAAACCTGCTGCAGAATTTTTCCCAGCAACTCTATCAACTGCTCAGTTGCCCTTGGCCTTCCACCTTTTGATTCTGACTCATCTATAGAACCATTATGATTAACATCCACAGAACCAGAACTACAATAATCAGTCACTGCAAGGCATATAAAACCTCTACTTGAAGCCAGTGCCTCAATTTCTTGCATTATTCTCTCCAACAATGCAACATCAATTCTTTTGCTGTTACTCAACTGCAAAACCATCTTCACTGCTTCCAGAGCCTGCCAATAGAAAATAAAATTAGAAAAATGCACCATCATGTTTTACAATGGTATTAGTCTCATCAAAGAGAACCCGTTGTTGCAACATGTTTCAGTCAATTCTCCTTAAATCATCAATGCATAGATGCTCGAGCAGAGAGAAAAACAATGAAGCAGTACTGGAATGAGACTGCAAACAACAGTCTCTGAGCAAAAGGTTAAGGCAATTGGTGAGAATAGGACTAATAGACATACTGGCTTCAACACAAATTAGAGAATTTGTTTCATAAGTGTTGTAAATATAGTAGGTCAATATATTATTATGTATACATGGTAATAAATATAGTTACTTTAATATACAAACAATCATAAATTGATTATAGGACTTGATTTTAGGAGCAAATTGATCTTTTACTTATATATATATATATATATTAGCATCTTGTTCTATGAACAAATAATAAGAAAAGGAGTCTTTTCTTCTACATGGTATCAAAGCTTGGTCCAAAGAAATTTCCTTAGAAAGAGAAAAGTCTCACAAGAGAGAGAAACCCTAACCACGTTACAGAAACAATATTTTGCCACTCTTCTTTATTTTCTCTAGTTTAATTCATTAGTTGTGCAGTCTTATTAAGCTTTTTTTGTGTTGTTTATTTTAATTATAATAATTAACAATAAAATGGCTAAAAGCACAGATGTGAAAGCTATGATTTTAGATGTTCTTATGATAACAAAAACTACAGAATACAAGTTTAATAGCAGCAACTATTTAGAATAGAGCAAAACAGTACAAGTATATCTCCATGGTGTTGATTAGGATGATCATCTTACTAAGAAGCCACCATCTGACCTTAAAAGAAAAAAAGTTTAGTTAAGAGAAGATGCCCGGATATTTTTACATATTTGTAGTTCTATTGATGCTATGATAATTGGATTGGTTAATCATTGTAGGTTGGTTAAAAAACTTATGGACTATTTGACTTTTTATTTTTTGGCAAGAATGACCTACCTCATATGTATGATATTTGCAAGGAATTTTATTGTGCAGAGAAACAGGTCTCTTACTAAATATTTTATGGATTTTAAACAAGTGTACGAGGAGCTGAATGCTCTTTTTCCTTTTAGTCAACAATCTCAATGTGACTAAAAAACTATTATGAGTTTCCTTGCAAGGCTACCCCCTGAATTTGATGCTGCTTGAACACAAATTCTTTCCAGCTTGAAGATTGCTTCTTTTCACGACATCTTTACTCAAATGAAACGTGTAGAGGAATTTCAAGCTCTTCCTCCTAATACTATTAATGTCCTTATGAGTCAAGGTACTTGGAATGAGATTAGTCACAGTAGTCATGGTGGTAAGGATGGTTGAGGTGGCAGTGGTTATGGACTTGGTTGGAATCGTGGTCGTGGACAAAAAGATCAAACTAAACCAACCTGTTATATTGTGGTGAATTGGGTCATACAAGATGTAATTGTTGGAAACTTCATGACAAACCTCAATAGCAATCTCATGTCATTAATATTGCGACCCAAGAGAGTGATCATGTTGCTACTGCATCTTTGTCCACTAATAAGTCTGCTTATTTTTGCTAATAAGTTTGCTTGCTTTGGTTAGTACCAAGCCTCGCAACAATCCTCTACTTATAGTCCAGTCACTAGTGATCAGTCAAATAACCCAATTATATGTCATGTCACCCTCTCAAAAATGGGTCATTGACTCAAGTGCAACAAATCATATGATAGTTAACATAGATAATCTTTCGTCTTTTATCCCTCATAAAAATCTTTTAAGTGTTAATTTAGCTAATGGATCAACCACTTCTATTGTGGGTTTTGGAACTGTTGTTCCTACGTCAAACCTTCCATTGTCATCTGTATTGTGTCTACCTGATTTTTGTTCAATTTAATCTTTACCAGTCAAATTACTTGAACTTTAAATTGTTTGGTCTCATTTTTTCAAAATTACTGTCTTTTAGGATCTTATGACAGAACAAATTATTGGTAGAGGATGTGAGTCTAGAGGTCTATATGTTTTGGAAACCACAACCTCGGTGGTGCCAAAACCCAGTGCTTACTTAAGTGTTCTAACCCCTCTTAAGCTTCACCATCTATTGGAGCACCCTTCTTGTCTGTTTTGAAGAAATTATTTCCTAGTCTACAATTTGACATCTTTAGATTGTGAATCCTGTCAGTTTACAAATGTCATCGTATATCTTATTTACCTAGGGTTAGTAAACGAAATATGTATCCTTTAAATTGCTACATTCTGATGTTTGAGGTCCATGTTTAGTTGTGTATAAACTCAATTTTTGATATTTTGTTACCTTTATCGATGATTATTCTTAAATTACTTGGTTATATTTAATGAAAATTGTTCACAACTAAACATACTGCAAAAAGGGTGATAATTGCAATGAATAATTCTCTAAACCTTTTAACTCTTTATGTGTCCCAAAATGAAATACTTCATCAATCTTCATGTGTTAACATCAGACTCAAAATAGTATTGCAAAATGAAAAAATAAGACATTTACTAGAAATTGCCAAAGCACTTCTTTTTCAAATGAAGGTTCCTAAACAATTTTAAGCTAATACTGTTTCCACAATATGTTTCTTAATTAATTGTTCACCATCATCAATTCTCAAGGTAATATTCCTTACTCTATTTTATTTTTCTCTTATTCATTGTTTCTAATCAAACCATGTATTTTTGGTTACACTTGTTTTATTTGTGATGTTCATTCACATATGTTTAAATTAGATCCCAAATCCCTCAAGTGTCTTTTTAGGGTATTCTTGTCTTCAAAAATAGTATAGGTGTTACTTTCCTAAATTGAGTCGTTATTTGACCTCTGCTGATATTATAATTTTTAAAACTATTCTATTTTTTTATAACTCTTATATCTATAGTAGTAAGGGGAGGAAGATAATCTTTTGTTTACAATATAACTGCTACTATTGGCTCAACTAAACCCACTAAACCACATACTACTCAAGCGTATTCTTATTGTGTTCCATATCATGATTCACATTCTCCACTAGCTTCCCTATCTACAAATCCTAGTCCCGATCTTCCTATTGCTCTTCAAGAAGGTATAGGAACATGTACTCAATCAATTTCTTCCTTTGTGTCTTATGAACATTTGTTGTCTCCCTTGCGTTGTTTTATTTATTTATTTTTCTCTAGATTCAATTTTTTTCCCTAATAAAGTAGTTGAGACTTTATCTCGTTTTGGTTGGCCGGCTACGATGGAGGAAAAGATGTTGGCTTTAGATTATAATGGTACTTGAGAATTAACTCATCTACCAAAAGGTAGGCGAGCTTTTGGTTGCAAATTGGTATTTATTGTGAAAGCTAGTCCTGCTGGTTTGGTGGATTGTCTCAAAGTCAAACTTGTTAAAGGATATACTCAAACTTATGGGGGATTATTCTGAGACTTTTTCTTCAGTGGCTAAACTTACTTTTATAAGATCGCTTATCTCTCTTGTTGCTATTAATGATTAGCCTTTATACTAATTAGATGTTAAAAATGCTTTTCTCCATGGTAATTTGCAAGAAGAAGCATACATGGAGCAAACATCTGGGCTTGTTGCTCAAGCAGAGTTTGGTAAGGTGTGTCAACTTCAAAAATCTTTATATGGGTTGAAACAAAGTTCATGAGCCTAGTTTGGTAGATTTAGTAATGTAGTTCAAGAGTTTAATATGAATAAGAGTAATTGTAATAACTCTATATTCTATCAGCAATCTAAAGCTGGTCTTATTTTATTAGTTGTTTATATTGATAATATTGTTATAACAAGAAGTAACAGTGCAGGCATCTCAACACTTAAGTCTTTCCTTCAAACACGTTTCTAGACAAAAGAATATTAAAATATTTCTTGTACATTGAAATTGTGAGAAGCAAGAAGGGTATCTTTCTGTCCCAGAGAAAGCATATCCTTGATCTTTTGTAAGCAACTAGAAAGTTGAGGACCAAACCTTGTAATACTCTTATGGTTACCAACATGCAATTTACAATAGATGATGGAGAACTATTTGCAGACCCTAAGAGGTAGGTATTAGAGATTAATTAGAAAATTAAATTATCTTACAGTGACTCATCTTAACATTGCATACCCTATTAGTGTTGTGAGTTAGTTTATGTCTTCTCCACAATGTACTCATTGAGCAGCCTTAGAACAGATTTCATGTTATCTTAAAAATGCTCTAGGACATGATATATTATATAATAATCATAGTCAAGCTCATGTTGAGTGTTTCTCAGTGTAGATTGGGCAAGTTCCAAAGTTGACAAAAAATCTGTCACATGTTACTGTGTTTTTGTTAAAGGAAATTTGATATTTTCGAAGAGTAAGAAGTAATGCATTGTGTCTCAATCTAGTGCAGAAGCAGAATAGAGTCATGACACAGCCCACATGTGAGCTACTGTGGATAAATCAATTATTGTGAGATTGGAATTGAAAATTTGATGCCTATGAAACTATGGTATGACAATCAAGCTACTCTTCATATTACATCAAATTCAGTTTTTCACAAGAAGGCTAAACATATTAAAGTTGATTGTCACTTCATTCATGAGAAGATTCAACAAAATCTTATTTTACTAGTGATATCTCAACTGCAGAGCAGCCAAGCAATATTTTCACAAAAGCTTTATGTAGTCCTAAAATTGACTATATTTGTAATAAGTTGGGCATGATCTATGTTCCAACTTGAGGGGAGTGTTTTAAATATAGTAGATCCATATATTATTGTGTATATATAGTAGGTAAATATAATTACTTTAATATAAAGACAATCATAAGACTGATTATAGGACTTGATTATAAAAGAAAATTGATCCTCTGCTTGCATATATATTAGCATTTTCACAAGCTACATCTAAAAACAAAAGGACAAGCATGCAAATTTAAGAATACCTGTTGAATATTGCCCACATCCATGGCAACTTGACTGAAGTTTTCCCATAATTGCCAGCTTTCTCGTCTGTCAGAACGTTGCATTATATATCACTTGGCTATAAAGAGCAAGCACAAGGAAAATGTTCTCTGGATGCATGTGTATGCATGGCAGAAAGAACATCAAAGACTAGAAAAATGTTTCATAAAACTGGCATACTTAAACTTGAGGGCCTCCTTGAAAGCAATGAAAGATTCTTTACTCCTCTTCTTGATCATATGTCTGCATGTAGTAGTTTGAAAGGTTGATAATCTTAATGAAAGTTAGGCATCTCATAACCAATAAAAAGATATACTACTGAACTACCAGAAACCTAACCATATATTCTTGTCTACTAAGATTTGCATGTTAGCCTTTTTTCTTTTTTTTAAAGTTTTTCAACTTGGACAAAAGTAGTGGGATAGGCAGAAATTGAGGATTATATGCAGATCAAAATCAGGAGCCTATGCAATTGAAACAGACAAAATATATCAAAAGATGTCCAAACAAGTATGAATAAATAGTCACAATGGACCTCCATCTAAGCTGATGTTTTGCTCTTCCTAACACATAACAGCAAAAGGAATTGATTGAGTTTATGTACATTGTTGCATTACTCTCCAAGTCCAAAACTCTTCATCAAATGAATTTGCTGTTACCCAGTAAAAACCAACAACCTTTAAGAACCATCTACAACACCTTCCAACTTTTAACACAATGCAACAACCAGGGATTTACTGAAATGAATTATTTTCCATCAAATTAAGCTTTTCCTCATTTTCTTGAAGATCATCTAATTTCAGAATCCTATGTAATCTTTGATGGAGAAAAAGCCTTCTGAGTAGGCAAAACTCTACCTCCTTCCACATCTCATACCACAATCACCCCCACAAAAGGTTTATTCTGCCACTAGATCCTTTACATTCATCCAGATCCTCCCCATTTCTAGTTGGCAAAGCTGTATATAAAGATTTACAAACTACAATGCCTACATTTCCCTGCCATGCAAATGGCACCCCCTGCTGGATGGATGACACATATATAAAAAGAAAGAAGAAATTAATCTAAATACTTTTACCTTACTTTTCCTTCAGACATTTGTTAGGGTTATCAAAAACGAGAGCAGAAATATGGCACAAAGAGGAGCAATCTCAAAATTATGTTATCTTCATGGTTTATGCAACCTTTGTATTAAGTCCTGAGAATTACATTCATTCAGTTTAAATTCTAAGATAGCTTATTATGAAACCTTAAATTATATACACGAACAGCTATATTACTTTTTGAGTGCTATTCACAACAACCCAACAGCCAATAAACTTCATTTCTTTCTTAATCTAGTCAGAACTGGAGCTTCTCCCTTTTTAAAAATCTCAAACCAGACACTACCAAACAATAAGCTTCCAAATGCCCTGCTGCTTCCTGTATCCTTACACCTGTCATTCCAGCAAGTAAAGCAGTCTTATTCAGTCCTCAAACAGGCTGTACCAATTTGATTGGACTACAAGTCCAATCAATACATTTGCAAACTATCGAAGCTCTATCCACCTAAAAGCTTCAAAATCCAGGCTGTTAAAACCTCCTCCAAATACAAACTGACAATTGTTCGTCAACATTTTTCCTCTCAATACATTCTTTTTGTTCATTTTATCAAATTAGAACAAACCTGACATCTTCCATTTACAGCTGAAATCCACCTTCAAAACGTAACGTTTCATCTGATCTTTCTTCCTACTTACTGTCCGGTCTCATTTTGTTAACTTCATTCCTTATTCTTTCTACAATCAATTCCCAATTATAATCAGTGTGACAATCCAAAATCATCTGAAAAAATTTTTTGGCAGATAGAAGATGCAAACAGAAACTCATTATAATTGGTTCAGCCAAAGAGCAGAATGATAATGTGAAAATGACATACAAGCAAGCAATGTTATTCCAAGCTTCACCATTGTCTGGATCAAGTTTAACTGCATGAGTAAATGCTTCCAAAGCCTTATCAACATCCCTAGCCTGTACTACAATTTTCATGGTCAGAATCAGAACCTGTACAAATATAATAGCAATATCCTCCATTATCAATCACCAAATAATTGTATAAGTCCAGTTCGATGGAAAAGCAATCAATAGGTACCTTCAAAGCAGCAGCACCAAGAGCAAACCAACCATCTGAATATAAAGAATTCAAGGTCATTGCAGACTCCCTGCATTGCAAGCAAGAGTAATTCATCGCTCTCTAAATGAAATACAACTGCAAGATAACCAGGCATTTGATGAAAGACATGGAAGAATATAAGTAAAGGTACCAGAGCACTTTAGATATCTCATAATCTCCTCTGTTATATGCGTTGCGAGCAAGAGACCGCTGCCATAAGAAAAAGGAGTTGTTTCAAGAAAAATGCTGCACTATAGGCAAAGAGAAGGCCATTTAACTATGTGAAACAAAAATAACCTTTGCTCGTGCAGATTTATCATTTGAAACTTCCAGGGCTTTTTCATAGCAGCTATCATTATTTGTAACATCTCCCAGTGAACACCTAGAAAACAAGTTCTTCCAAATGTCAATAATGTTACAGAAAACAGGGAGCTAAGAGAAAGAGAGAGAGCTACAGAGAGAGTAAGATAACTTTCATGCAAATTATCTCATCATTTGGTTTATAGATCTTGCAACAATGCCAGAGTTAAGGGTGGTACTGAAATTTAAAACCATATAGCTATAAGAGTTGCTTGAAACATCAGGAGTCCAACACCATCACACATAAATTCCCATCTGACAAATGGGAAGAAGAAAGAAGTGGACAAGTTTAAGAAGCATACCAAAAAAGGAAAAAGTGCAAAACACAACGATGCAAAGAAAACAATGAATCAAGAGACATTCTCATCAACCTTAGTTTGAAAGACAATGTGCATCACGTTTACACTTCAGGTTTTGTCATGTTAAAACAGAAGAAAAGTTCAAAAAGGCCAGAAAAATGTCTGAATCATGCATAAATGTTCTCAAGGTATCATGCATGATCTTGTATTCTCTGTTAGTACAGTTAAAAAGGAAAAAGAGAATGAGTCTAAAAATAGAATTTATATAAGTTGACTACCAACAAAATATCGAAAAAGACTTCTTTCAGGAGGTTAAGAAAATAATCCCAATGCTTGAAAACATTTAACCATATCTACTCTTAACCATCCAGCTTAATTAGGAGTCACAACAGAGCACATGACAAATTTTCAGAACTAATAAAGAAGGTACTATAAAAAGAAAGAATGAAATAACAAAATATAACAAAAACTAATATAAAAAATTAGATGATTAATACTTCATCAAGAAGTTACAGTGTTTTATTATTTTTTACACAAAATCAAACTAGAGCTTTAATCGTTACCTAGCATGATCAACAAGCAGTAAAGATAAAAAGGACCATTTCTATTTAAGATAGAGCACAAAGTAACACCACATGCTCATGCCAAATCCAACCAAAAAGAAGTGCCTAGCCCCCCAAACTAGCAACAAATTCATGAAATTCTTTGAGATTTTTGAGCAAGGCCAATAAACATAAGGCACAAGAATATACACAGGTTAGAATAAATGTCACTACCTACACTAACAGAATCAGTCAAGATAATACAGTTTGATGACTTTCTGATGCAGTCATTTTGCCATTTTGACCATGAACTAGGTAAAATGTTTCCTATGTTCTCAGCCAAGAGGTAACATTAGTCCACAATCTTCCCTTGTTCATGAAGTGGATTATCCTGTTTATTTCCTACTGGAAGTAGCATATTTTGACTCAAGACTAATTGATTTACGTGCAACCACCTTCTCATGTGGAACACAAAAGCCTATTTGGTTTCTTCAATTCTTACAATTATCATTTTACCCTCCTTCACACTTTCAAGCAACTCATTCAATTCAACCTCATTTGTCGTTTGATGCATTAGTATTTTGTATGGTATAGGAACGCAACAGCTGGGGTAATGTAACCATTCCCAACAAGGCAAAATAAAAAAACAACAGGGAGAATAAGCATAATGCAGCCAACTTTGTTGAATGCAATCTGGTCCAACATTTGAAGTGGTAAAAAGTTGAATTAGATCAACTTGGTATGCAAACAGCTCCAAGATCAGAGTGACCAACGATGTGAACCATGAGTGCCAATTTTAGCAAGATTGAAGAAAATAAAAAATCAAATTCAGCAAATCAGATTTATTTATTTATTTTTTTCTTTTTGGTTTAGACTACAACAAATTATGTCATCATCCTTTTGTAATCATCAAATATAGAACACTTTTATACATCCCTCAAATGAATATCAAAGATGACAACATTAAACTGACCCCTGACACACCATATTCAAACTTCAATATTTTTATCAAGGAGAATGGCAGCTATCCTCAAAGCTGTGCTACATTTCAATTTCTCTAAAAATATCATTTGTTAGATAAATTTTTATGAGACAATAAAAGAAAACAATAAAAGAGAGTAAGAGGTAAGAAGAACGCAAAGAAAAAGGAAAAGGCTTGCATACCACAATCTAGGGTCATTGGGCATTTCAGACAGTCGCATCTTGATGAGCTCAACTGCAGCTGCTTTTTTACCCAGCAGGCTGTTTTTAACAAGCACAGAACCCATAGAACAATGACTAAAATCAGGCAAAAAGAAAAGTAAAGTGCAGAACAATAGGTTATCAAGGAAAATCTTACCAGTTGCAATATATTAAATTGTCCCATAATTCTAAGCGCTCATAGATTGAAAGTGCCTCCCCCACTAAACCACAGCTCACTAAAAGTTGAGCATACTCCCTAAATCAGCCAATAAAGGAAAAATTATCAAAAGAGCCAAAAGAATGACAACCTACACATTTGACTCTAAAAATATCTGGAAGACACTCAGATTTAGAAACATTAAAGAATGTAGCAAGGTGCACCAAAGAGAAGGAAATCATTTTACTTCTGCAGGGCAGGAATAGTAGGAATGTAAACCATGTAGCATAATGGAATCCTTTGTGCCACTCCAGGCAAAGTCTTATGGATACCCTCAACCTGAAACAATGCAAAAACTTTTCATCTGGCAAGCTATGTGGAATGCAAAAAGGTCCCAGAAGATGAAGGAAGATGGACACAAAGGGTGAGACAAACACACTCAAAGCAAAAACAGTGCATCAACAAAGCTCCAAATGCATAAGTGAGGAAAATAAAATTACAGGTAATTAGTTCTCAATTAAAAAGCAGTCATGAAAAAGTACAACCATAGTAAAAGAAATTTTACGTCACAGATGAATTCCACGAGGGAAACTACTGAAAAAATTCTCAAGAACAAAAAGCATGAGACTTTTGCCCAAGTTATAATCACTTTTCAGTGGTTTCAAGGCAAGCATTGGACAATGTTGCTTCATGTGGACATTAGTGGGAACTTTAAAAACTTATATACAGAAAATTTGAAGCAGACAGTGCACATGGGAGTCCATAAGCCTAAAAGAAAGTTTTGAATGCCTTATTTCAAACTCACTTTAACTTATGAAGACAACATATTTTACCTCATGTGTGTGTAAATAAATCTATGATAATAAAAGGCTGTCCCAGTACACAAAACTTCTACATTATAGGGTCTAGAGAAGAATCAAATGCACACAACCTACCCTAGTTTTCATAAAGAGGCAAACAATTCTATGATAATAGCTAAGTAAAAGGTTGGAGTTCTGAGAACAATCTGGGGAAAGCTATTTAGAATCCATTGATGATTGATAGATATCTTTATGGGGCATATCTCAAGCACATTCCAAAACACAGCAGAATCTAGCATTAAAAATGCTGGGCAGGGAAAGAAAATCACCAATATCATAAAAAAATCTCCAAGGATTAATCTATCACACTCAAAGCTTTAAAAAAAAAAATTACATAAGACTAAATAAGCATATGCTAAAACAAGACACAAGAACCCAATATGAGAAAAAAGGGACCCAAATAAACCATGAACTGATCAGGTTCCTTGGCATAGGATTATCCTGCAATATATAGCCTGGTTATCTTTGAAAACCTTGATATGGATTATACAAGCAATTATGAGTGTGCAAGGAAAACCAAAATCTTAAGTTTTTTCCCAATCTTTTTTGTTTTCCAGAGCAACAACTATCAAGACACATAATCATCGAATTTATCCTCCAAATACCTTGCAGCAATTGAGGGAAAAAGAAGAGATAGGTACAACTCAAAAGAACTACCATGTTAAAAAGGATCATAATCCAAAGGAAAATGTGACACGTACCAATTTTCCCATCATTTCCAAAGCACGTTCCTTTGTGTGAGTGCGACTTGACTCCCACCGAATACGTAAAAGGTTATTAAGATATCGTAGCTGTATCCCGCCAGGAGGGGAGGAGGGCAAAAATAGTGAAAAAAGTAAGTAGATAAAAGGGAAAATCATAAGACAAATTTTGTCATCAAAGGTCCATTAGCAGCGAGAGTTCAAGCTGTATGATGCTACCTGGCATGAAACATTCTCAATTTGGTACACCAGGGTCAAGTTGTGACACTTTTAAAAGGTTTGGTTCCACATGCATTCTATTTGTTTCACATGACATTATATTTGGTAAACAATAATTGTAACTTTAAACGAAGGGATGTAAACAAATGTATTCCACTTAAGACCTTAAATCGTTAGGTGGTGAAATTGTAAGACAGGCCTAGTCTTCATATTTTATTAATATGAGATTTTATTCTCTTGACACACCCCTTGACATATTCTAGACCAGATGGCACGTGACACAATAGAACCAGAATTGAACAATAGACCAAATCAGTGTCTTTAAGAGGGCTAGGTGCCTTGAGGTGATCAGGGCTTGTGGAGCCTAGGCACAAGGCTCAGGCATGCGCCTGGATGAAGTGAGGCACAAAAATAAAAATAATGCCAAATTGCTAAAAAAGATCTACAAGCAAGACCTCACTATAACAAAAAAGTGTTTGGTTGAACAAAACAAGAAAACAAAATCAAAAGGTGAAACAAAATAGGTAGACACAGAGGCCTGAGAGATAGAGAGAGCTAGAAAGAGACAAAGACAAAGACAAAGAGAATTTGAGAAACAGAATGCATTTAGGGAATAGGGGTTGATAGAGGAGAGAAATTTGAAATTGCAGTTGAATAAGACAAGAAAGGAAAAAAAATGTAAAAGAAGAGGTACAAGAATAGTAGAAAACATTGAAGACTCTAATCCTAAAATAAAGGAGTTATCTTCCCTGGAGTGTTTGAGTTGTACCAGAACTCCAAGTTTCTACAAGAAGCACACTTTTTAAGCACCTTATACACAAAAGTCGCCTCCCCTGGCAACCAAAAAGCACTGGACTCCTAGCACCCTGCGCCTTGCACTTTAGGTGCACCTGAGGTGTGCTTTTAACAACACTGGGCAAATCCATGTACCAGAAACCACTAGTACACAGAAACTGATTAGATTGTACACATAGAAGGGACTGAACCACAAGAGGCAGACAAGGGAGGGTGAACAATATCAACTTAAAAGCTTAAGTCATTAGGGGGTAAAACACAGAAAATATATGTTAGAGTAAGTATTTGTATTTTAACAATGTGAAACTCTTTTTTCTCAACATTAACTTGCTAGCTACCAGTGCACGAACCCTACACAATGGGGTTTGGAAGGGTCAAATGTAAGCAATCTTGTTCTTGATTTTACAAAGGGGTTGTTTCTACAACTTGACCTCTAAATCACAATGGAGGTACTCTACCGTTAAATACCACATAATAATCAATGAATATTTCAAGCAAACGTATTGATTGATTTCTAACATTTCAAGTAAATATTATGTGGGTTAGGGGTAGCTTCTAAGGTATTGACCTCAAAATATGTTCTGCCAGAAAGCAGTTCTTATAGATTAGATGATGACTATATTATGAAGGTTTGGCAATTCCTCCTGTTGCTCTAAAGCTAACAGTGATAGCTTGCCCTTTCCAAATGCATTATTGCATTCCAATGGAAAACAAAACTCCATGCAATAAAAACATGTAACCAAGAACATGAGATTTAAATTACCATAAATTTACCAGCTTTATAACCACATATTTCTGACAGAATTTATGCCAAATAACTGTGCAGTCTCTTCCAACTTACAATAAATAAAGATGATTGCTGAGAATCGATTGCCTCAATATATGGAGCCATATCCCATCCTGAAACAAAAATTAGGAAGTCAAAAAAGTCCGTAACCTACATATTGAATTTTAATGCACTGATATACAATCACTGAACTGTGCCCTTATAAGCCAATAGAAAATAGAAATTACAGCAGTTAATTGAATCTTAAGCTGTTAGATTTGATAGTTTTTCTTTAGGGATGAGGGGTCTATATAACATTTGAGCCATATTAAACACATATAAAGTGTAAGGCTCCTTAAAACCTCCCACTTCCAAGATTAAACAATAAGAACAAGACAAGCATGAAAACGGCATAGCATGTTGAATAACAAATTTTTTTTTTTTTTAAAAAGGGACAATGTACATCTGCAACAACAAAAAGCTCCCATGAAATGCTTCTAATCTAAGCCAGAGATTGTGCAGACCTTCATGAAAGTGGCTACTCACTTTTAATACAATACAAACCTCTCCTTGATGTTGAAGGATGGATAAAATTTCTTTCTCATATTCAGATGCTGAATTTAAAAATGAAATAGCTAGGTCTGCTAATAGTATCTCATAAATAAGAGAGTTTTACTACACTTCTCCCCCAAAATTATATATTCACCATTTTTTACATTATGTTGACCGAAAGTGTGTCCAAAACAGCAACAACACAACTATTTACAATTTCTAACATAATGACTTACCTGCTTAGTGACACATAGTGCTCAGTCCAATTTCCCTGATGTTAGTTTGTTATAAATTTCAAATGGACCTAGTAGAAACGTAATAAAAAGTCCCCCATCAATGATACAGGCTTTGGAAAGTGTATAAGGCACATTGGCACTTTTTCACTCAAAGCTTCATGGAAACATGAATACTCTTAAAAGGTAAACACAATTTTGATGTTTAAGAAAAACAAAAAAGGAGAACTTCACTCCACTGCATGAACAATGCACAAAGTTTTTCTGTAACTTCATGGGCAATGCCATGATTTGAATAGCAAATATGCAAATTAAACAACATGGTACTCCAATAATGTAGTATATCTTAATTTAATTGAACTTCTTATACATGAGCTTCAGGTAATGGTGTTGCAACTCAAAACAGAAGTTAGCAACTTATTTGATCCAAATAGAACCTGTATGGGAGTTCTGTCCAGAGAAAAAAAAAAGGGGGAAAAGGTTAAAGGGCATGATCCCCATCTGAACCCCAGACCTCAATTATAATTAAATTCCCCCTTCCCCAATTGAATTGGACCAAAAAAACAAAAAATAGAAATGAAACAAAAGGGAAGAAAATGGTACCAACAAGACAATAAAACAAGAAACATGCCCAATTTCATTGGATATTAACTAGACGAAAACTTGTAAAAGCACCCAGGTCACACCATGTAGACACCAAATAAAAATACCTACTCCTAAAGCCAATGCTTTGACAAATGTAAGTCTAAAAAATTCCCAGCATTTTCTCCAATCATTTATGCTGAATCACCAAAAACAAGACAAGTCACTTTTCGATCTTCCCAAGAAGACAACCTGACACACATTTAAATAACATATCATCAAAAGCCTCATAAGCCACCTTTGTATCCTAAAATTTTGGCATTAATAATTACACATGATAAGTGAGAAAGAAAACTAAAAGAGAAACACAACCCCTTGCTTACCCTCCTTAGCACAGAAAAGGGACCAATAAATAAAAATGATTGCCATCAAACCTATTAGGACTCAACACATATAATATCCTACAAAGATATTGCAGCATTCCAATTTTACTATTCAAGCCAAAAATTGCTAAAATTAAAGAGACAGATGGTGTCTTGCAGACATTTATGTTGCAATGGTGATGCACAGAGTTCAGATTTCAGAATTGCAGTGCAAGAAGAATAGCAAAGGCAATAGCAGTTTAAAAATAAAAACATCACAAAACAAGGATGCACTATTGGCCATAGCAACTAGTGAAATCTTATAACATCCATCTCAGCCAGCTAGTAGGTCATTTGATTGTTAGCTATTGGTTGAAGATATTTAACGATTTGTCTGCTATGTCAATGGCCAGAACAGTACAAAAGCAGGTCAGCATGACGAATGATGATTAATGAAGAACCTGCCATTCTGTGTGCTTCCATGTCTCTATTTTTTTCTTCCCCCCTCCAAACTTTTCCTGTGTAATTTTTCTTTCTTATTTTCCATATACATTCTTGCTCTCTAATTCTAGTAGTTCTAGAGTTAATAAAGTGGGCTAAGGAGCTTTGCATGCAGAATCCCAAACCTCACAAAGGTCAAACCTCCAATCTACTCAACCCAAAGGAGAGAGAATAAAAAAAGCATCTTAAAGAAAAGGAAGAACCAGAACACCACTCATTAGATTTCTAAAATGATGAAAATGTCAAGAAACATAGCCTTTGGTCACAAAATTAAAAAAGTTTTTGGTCCACTTGGAGTGGGAGGGTGGGATTTTTAACTTCAATCACATATTTGAAAATTTTAAAAGTTGCAAATAGGAACATCACAAAAGAGAGTGATGATAAAGACAAGGAAACACCGTTAAAAGAATCAATCCTTCCAAAGAATATTCCCTATCTTAATGACTAAAGAAAAAAGGGATACATGTAATAGATAAACTTCCAACAGCCCATTAAGGAATTTCACACAAAGTTACAAAAAACAAGGCAAAAAAAGAAAAGAAAAGAGGAAAAAACAAATAATAGTGCTCTTCCATATTGAAACAAGGTGGTGATGGATGTCATTTTGAAAGACTTTCATGATTATTTTGTGCTTAAAATTAGCAAAATTATATGGCGTGATAGGGCCAAACTCCTTGAGGACCAAAGTTGAATGTTGCAATCAATGCTAAAAGAAGGTTCAATTCATTATTCCAACATATTCAAAATGACTTACTTTGAAACTCATCATCTCGATGACTTTTCTCAATTAACAGGCAGTGTGCCAGAGCCACTGCCTGTTGAATTGTGTTTAAAGAAGCAACACCAACAGGATCAGCATTTCGATCGCCTTGTGCTTTCATTCCACATTCATTACCATTCTCTACTAATTTTGGAGTCATAAGTACATCTGAGGCTTCTGAGGTTCCATGTTGACATGGATAAATATTAACTTCAGGATTTGTAGAATTGTATGTCTGTATTCCATCATCATCATTTGATGACCTTCCACTAGCAACCAGTACCTGTTGTGCCTTTGGTGTATGCTGTATGCAAGAACAACCCTAGGGCTAAGAAGGTAGGTTTGTATAGAATTGAAAACAATATAAGCTCTAGTGTGTACCTGATACAAAGTACGGTAACCAAGAACCCCAGTAACAGAAAGCTGAATTCCAGCTGCTCCTTCAGCTGACTCAAGATGCAGTCTGTTACCATAGAGATCCTTCAGTGAAAAGAAAATCAGAAGACTATGAAAAAAATCATGGAAAAAAAAAATGATCACAAGGCTGGAATCTCCAAGAAATATTTTTTTCTATAATAGGAAGATATTTGAAAAGACAATCATTGAGCATCTGTGGGATGGATAATCAACCATGCACGTTGTAGAGCAATGAAACACCACAGATTTGAGACTACCCAATGCATGGTTGTACCATAGGAGTAGGTAATGATTTTTTTTCTCTTTCTTTTCTAATTTCCTTAATTCAAGATAAGTGCATATATGTTGACAAATTTAGTTGCAAAATGCACATCAATCAACAACCTCACTCAAGATGAACACAAAAAAATTACCACACTGCCATTATTGTTTTTCATTTCCATTTTTTCTTTAGATGCAATTGGAAAGAAACATAAAACTTAATATCAAAATTCTATGATCCAAATGATCTAAACAGGGACCCAACCTGAGCAAACTGTCTTAACCTGTCCAAACTCCAATTTGACCCAACCCAAGTTGTCTAAAAAAGTCAATGGCCCATTATCCGAACTATTGGAACTTGAAACAGCCTGTAACCTAAATAACTGGAACCAAAATGACTCAAACTAATTGACCCAACTCAAATCAAAATTATCCAAACCCATATATCAAAAAACACCACAACCTGTCAAACCTGAAATTTGTTCATAAGCTTGGGAAGAATTTGAGCCTGACCTCATCAAATATTTTTATTTTCATCAATTGATCCTATTTTTTATATTACATTAGCAAAAAACAACATTTTAAATTATTTTACTTTATGGAATACATTTTAACAATATTAGCAAGTCATAACGAATATGGGAAGAAAATTACATATTTAAGTTTTATGTTGAATTAAGAACAATAATCAAGTCAACTTAAAATCTTAAGTATTTGTCTGGAAAATTTGAAACTATTACTTGAAATTACATAAACCCCAAGAACCTGACATTACACAAACCCAAATAACTTGTATACAAAATGATATGATGATCCAATTATTGACACCAAGTTACCCAAAACCCAAGCAATCTCCAAAATCCAAAGAGAACAAAACTCAAAGTAACCTGAGCCCATTTGCCACCTCTAACAGGCACTAAGTAGTACACTTCTCATATACAAATAGAGAGGTCCACAACCACTGATAATCAAATTAACTCTCTTGGACAGTCAATAACAAGGCCTACTTGAATGGCTTACCACATTACCATGTAATCAGAAATGGTAGCACAGATTGAAGTAAGCAAACACATTTAAACATGCTTTGGCTAAGTTCTTCATCCACATAACAGGTGATTATCATTTTGTTCTAGCAACTAAATGCTTACAATGACAAATCCTCATAAGTGGGCCCTAAAAGATGAGATTGACTCTAAATCAGTCAACTGTGTTTGAAATTCTAATCATATTGATCCAAAAATATGATTAACTTTATTTAAAAATTCTCATCCTTGCATACAGAAATGTGAATTTGTCACTGGATTTTATTTCAAATTGGGTTACTAGCAAAATAAAAACAATAACTGCTGATGTTCACCAGAGCACAGTAACCTTGCCCACTTGGTGAGAGACATAAAGACTATCACACCACTCATAGGAAAAAAGATAAATAAAACTAAATTAAAATTGTGGCATAAAATGTAAAGTTCAGGAGGCAAAATCTTCTCTAACATTCTACCAAACAAGACTAATCAGTTAGCATCATACAATAATGGAACATGGACAGAATATTATATCCTTGCACAGGCTAAGCAGCAGGTACACATGCCACATAACAAGAAATTTAATCATTCTGATTTCTTTTGCTAATGATATTCATTTTAATTTTCTCTAATATTTAATATCTAATCACTGTACCAATTAGTTTTGATAATTCTTTACCATTTGGGGCACAAGAGAAAAGCCTGAAGTAAACAAGGCAGGTTGCTTAAGTCTTGAGATAACAGCTAAGAACTATACGAGTCACATGTTACATAACGAAAATTAATTATTTTGACTTGTTTTGCTAACACTTTGGCCATCCATGGCACAAAAAATCTGAATCTAACACAACACATTATATTCACCAAGTCTTCTAAAACCACGAAAGTGAGTGTTGAAAGAGTACCTGCAGGCATCAACGCGTCCATAGATGTATTCCATTACTCCTGCTTCTAGATGGACTGTGGAGACAATAGCCACAGCTTCATAATCATGCAAATTAGCACTCCAGTAACTTTTTACTTGTTTCAACATGCCAAAGTGATGTAAAGTTTCATCCATACACACTTGGAAAAGATCAAATAAAGAAGAACATAGCTCATCCAAAATTTGCTGTTGAACAAGCAAGAGTCTCGCAAACCACCATGAAATGCTTCTGAGTCCATATATGGAAGAAATGCTTCCTTCAAATAACAAATCTTTTGTCCTCATGACCAAGATTTTAGCAAAAACTAGATACTACAGAACAACAAAAGAAATTCATTGGGGTAAACAATTAAGAAAAAGAATAAGAATCCAGAAGGGAATCCTTGATTAAGTTATCAGCATTCAGCAAATAATCAAAGACAGACCAAAGAAGGTAGAAGCTGTGCAATCTTCCCTTTGCAAAGAGTTAAAAAAAACAGCAACAGATTTATGCATACGTTGTATAAATTCATATGTGCAGCAAAAAAAAAAGTAATGAATCAAGTTCTTTGTTCTTTACAGAATGAAATACATAAACACATAACATTGTACTGCAAACACAGATATAGACACAACTAAGCAAAGAAACTGATTGAGTACCTGAAGATTAGCAACCTTTCCAAGCAAATGAGACCCATCAGACATGAGCTGACCATGCGCCCAGTTTTCCCAATCCACAAATTCTCCACCTTTTAACACTTTGAATGGCAGAGGACATTTTGGTAACCCAACTACAGGTCTTTCACATGCAATCCATAGGATGACAGAAACAAATGTCAGACCATGACTGCCATTAATAATAAAGTTAGCACAATCCTGCTCAATTGTACAAAAATAGATGCACCCAATCTCTTTGGTAAAATTTATGGTAACTTCAAAGACATCAAAACTGTGATGACCATTGTAACTTTGTTAAAAAAAAACTTGCAACATTGTAAATAAATTGTCAACTTTGTTAATAAAAGTTGTAACTTTGTAAATAAAATGTTGCAAGTTCTTCGCTTATAAATTCCGACTCTCTCTCTCTCTGTCTTTTTTTTTTTTTTTTTTTGCGGATTTTATCCCAAAATACTGAGGAAGGTACATCTTTGGTCTTCAAAATTAAAACTTTTATTTAAAAAAATTAAGAAAACTTCAAGTCACTAAAATGACCGTTTCTGTTTGTGCAAAAAAAAACACAGAGAGAGAGAGAGAGAGAGAGAGAGAGAGAGAGAGAGAGAGACCCCGTGATATTGGACTGAGTGAAACAGAAGAAGGCGGCGACAGCAAGGCAAATAACGAGAATAACTCGACAACCACTTTCCTTAACATCAACGCTGACGTCTTGCAGAAACGAAGACAAGCAGACCAACACCTGGGAGTAGAACCGGTCGGGCGAGTCAGAGTGGGTGTCGGCATCGATGTGGAAATGGGGCCAACGGCGGCAGAGAGGGCCTGCAGATAGTGTCCAGTCTCGATGGAGTTGAGGACGTGGTCGATGCGGGCATTGAGATTGTTCTCATACTCTGGCGGCGGTGATGCAGGGGATTGGGACTCGGATGGCGGCGGGGGAAAGACGGTGCAACGGAGGAGACGGAGCTCGTAGCCACGAAGAATCTCGCGCTGACGCTGCTGCTCCTCCCCCCGTGGTGGCTCCCCCATGTTTAGCTACGATAAACGTTGAAGTTCAGTTCAATTCAATCAAATCCAATCCAATCCAGCCCTCGGTTTCGGGCCGGCTCCTAGTGTAGGGTTTAGAATGGGGTTTTATTCTGATCCTTTCGATATTAAGACGGACGTATTTTTCTTTTTCTTTTTTTTTTTTTGTTTTTCCTATTTTGATATTTTGATGTTAAGGACCGCAGTTAATATTTTAGTAGGGACTGAAAACCGAAGACACTTAGTTTTGAAAATAATATACTAAAAATACGTAATTAATTTTCAATCAATAATTAATGTTGACGGCAATATTTGGATGATTTGTATCGTGAAATCGAAGAGAGCAGGATGACGTTGAAAAAAAAAAAAATTTGTTAACATTATAAACATGGATATTGTATATCTAACCAATTAAAGGAGAGCATGTGTCGCGGGTTGAAATTACTACAAATTATTTATCGGAAGTTAAAATACCCCTGATGAATGTTAAAAGCAATTAAATAGGATACAAGTAGTCACATTTTTAAATTTAGTGATTGATTAATAAAATTATTACGTATCAACTCAAAATGCTTCAATTTGATTATTTTTTTATTTTATTTTTTAGTTTTCAAAAAACTTTCATTAGACCCTTCTTTCACACAATGATAATAGTTAAATAATAGATATAAAATAAAATTTTAAAAAGGCTATTACTGCTCCATGAAGTGTACTTTCATTGGACCCTTCATTCTTTTCCATTTGAAGCTAGACATCCTGAACTTCCAAAATATATGCAGCAACTTGAAATGAACAAAAGATAAGTGAAGTATCGCATTAATGAGTTAGATTTAGGGACTTGGCTGGGAGGGAATTAGAAGAAATTGTCCTCCTCCAAGTAAGGTTTAAATTATTCAAAATAAACTCTCATGGGACTAAATCGCTTTTTTTAGGATGGACTCTCAACGCTTTAATTATTCCCATCAACTATAGTTAGCAAACATTTTTACCAAGAACTTCAATGTTTTTATTTTAATCTGTTTAAGAGATCGATTGGCTGTAGGTTAGAAAGTGTTTTATCCTATTCAATCGATCCAATGGATTCAATGTTAAGTGTTCCATGGATTTCACTTTCAAATTACTTAATGCCATGCAAAACGAGACAAAGTTTATGCCGATAGAAAGCCGCCAAGAACTTCTCACAGGGTAATCTGAATTTAGCAAAGAAATGTCATTCTTGTGCATTAGGTGCACGAGATGTTATATATTACATCCACTCCAAGGCCAAGAAACCCCGTGCCGTGTCCCCAACCTCTTTGTCAGTAAGGTGCGATGCAATGTTTTGTAGTATATTCCAAAGGCATGTGGACATGATGTGCTTTGGAAGATAAACATTATCAGAATGGACGCGTCAAAATGCAATCCTTCAAAGATCGTCAGCCCATGCATGCCGTTATGGTAGGCCTTAGGGAGACGATCAGTTCTTCCAACCCAGGCGATCGTATGCCCCCCCAGTTGTTCCATAAAATTTAATCCTATGTTCCTGGCTGTTGGAAATTAAAGTCGTAAAATATAAATACTTCAACTGGGGTTTACTCAACGATTCAAGATCATTGAGTTGAATCACTGGCCTTTTGCACTCACCATATTGGATCTGCATGCTTACCGTCTGATCATAGGCTACTCATCTCCGATGGAACCAACACAAACTTTAACAAATTGCTTTGTGGCCTAACACTAATATTTGAACATGGATCAACCAACCAATAAGATGAATAGATATCTAACGCATCAAAAGCCGCTCTTTGGGATTGTTAAGACGATTCTTTTGGACCTAACGTCATACGGAAGAATGTTTAGTGAAAAAACCATTGCCACTTATGCCGCAGCCGATTCTGGACTGGCAACGGGGGAGAGTTGGATAGCTCTACGCGCGGGCGGCCAACCGAGCCCCGTCATCGGTCGTGGCCCCTGGCTCGGCCGGAGCCCCATCACCCGATTGCGCCCCGCTCCCCGGCACGATGCAAACGCATTTTCAATTAAACCAATAAATTTTTAACAATTTACTTTGTGTCCTAATACTAAGAATATTTCAACATGGATCGACCAACAAGATGGGCGGTATATCTAACATAACAGCTGAGCAAGTGCTTAGGATTGCTAAAACAAAATTCTGTTTGACATAACGTTAAATCCTATCTTTCATACAGAAAAAGGTTAGAAGAAAAAAAAAAAAAGAAAACCAGATTAGCAAGAACATTAGGATTCTAATTTCTGATATGATTCAACATGGATGGTAGGCCCTGATGACAATGGTCATATGTATCTGGCACTACATACCGATTGCGATTGAATCCAAATTTTGTGGAGTAGCGAAGCTGTAAAGGTCGTGGATTAGATATATAATATAAAACTCCAAATAGGTAGTAAAAGGCTGCTTGGATTTTACTAGATATCTCAATCACGGTGAAATAATGAACTTTGAAGATAAATCCGAAATTAAGGAGTCATCGATTATCTTTTTGCTTAACTAGATGTCTAAATGCACAGCTTGCAAACCTCGGATGCTAGCCCTCAGCGTGTTAGGTGAGTGAATATTCTGTCCACACAAAGAGCGTTTCGACAAAC
This sequence comes from Ceriops zippeliana, assembly GCA_037897445.1. NCBI lineage: Eukaryota > Viridiplantae > Streptophyta > Magnoliopsida > Malpighiales > Rhizophoraceae > Ceriops > Ceriops zippeliana. Next base: position 4,350,102 of record JBAPLH010000061.1, on the reverse strand, counting down.
CTGTCAAATTGTTCTTGGCATGTCTAATTCAACACGACGACATGGATGAACACCTTCACATCACCTAGCAACGTCATAGAAGTTTAGCCGCGGTCTTTGATGACCATATACGACAACACTCCTTCCAAAACTTTTTGTGGCTTTCCTTTGCATCATCTTCTCTCGTGTAGTGGGCGAAACTAGAATTTTGCATGGGGCGGGGGGAAGCTATAAAAAATTATATAAAAGCATGGAAATGAATATAGACCAGAAGAAATTACTCATCTTAGCGACTGCGAGTACTGCCATGGTTTTACGGTTGGCGTGTTTTGTCTCTGAACAAATAAAATGATGTGACACCAACTGGGCAAGAGGGGGTGTGTTGAAAAATATTATGCTTTTTCCCATTAAAGCTCCAAGACGTAGGGTAATAGAGCCATATAGGCCTAGCAGTTACGTACTAACGCGTCTGCATCTGTTAATCAATGTTGCACAGCAATTATTGTTCGAGTCTTTAGACGACAGCTTTGATGACCCCCCCGGGCGCCCCCACCCGGGGGGTTAACGAGTGCTTCGGCCCTACACTGCTTTTACAGGCACCGCGTACGTAATGCGTCCCATTGAAGAGTCCATCCTCGTCTGCCCACCCACACGGCATTTCTTTTGTCCTAACCATAAAGCGGACACAGGAACTCACTGTTTACAATGCAATCCTGGTTGTCGGATCATATAAATAATATACAGAAAAGTTACATGTACATTGAACGTGTATACACTTTACAATAAGATAAGCTTCTCGAGTATAATTCTGTTTAGTATTATATTATAATCAAGTAGAATCATGAGCTAGTTCTCATGTAATTGTAACAAGTATATTTCATAGTTTGATTAAAAAACTTTCGTCTAGTGTGTTAACATCATCTTAATTTTAGATGGATCGAGGAAGAATTTTATCTGCTAAATAAGTTAATCTTTCGTTCGAAGTCAGGTAACTTTTTCCTCGATCATCGGAGAAGTTATGCAACACAAAAAAAAAAAAAAAAAAAGTAAGGTGGCCATCAAAAGTCACGTTAAGTCTTTTTATGGGGCTCGTTGTCTTTGTCTTTGGGCATTTTGTTGGGTTTTGAAGCTCATCGGCGTCAAAAATAGGCTCGCGCCTTTTTCATGTGACTAAAGACTCATAATAACGCGCAATTTCCCCACTTCTCCTCCTAACTATTTGCAAAACCAAGTCATATCTCCCTAACGCAACCTCTCCTGGCCCACCCCCCCCCCCCCTCTCTCTCTCTCTCTCGCTTTGTGTCCGTCAGTCTTGGCTGACATTGACAGTCACAGACAGACCCCCCTCTGTCTTTGCACGACTTTTACTAAACAAAAGGGAACAAAAGATAAGGAAACAAAAGAAATGTAAAAGTCGAAAGCAAACAGATACTAGGAATTGACTCCTGTTAAGCTAAGCAAGCATTCCAGCATTCCCGACTTGCTAGCTGACGATGGATCCCTTTGCTGCTGCCACCTGCTGCTGCTGCTGCTGCTGTATATTGCCCTTTCTTTATTCCAATTTATTTCATTATCCCTTTATATCTATATATATATATATATATATATATACGTATTCATCTCTCTCTCTCATTCTATATATCTGTCTTCCCCTCTGTATTGTCTGTTCTCTGTTTGCAGGCAGGAAGAGCCATTACATTCTTTTCAGACTTTCGCTTGGGCCGTCTCTCTTTCTCACTCACAGTTAACTCCTCATTCTCTTTCATTTCTTCTTCTTCGTCGTCGTTTTTGATTGATTCTTTCAAACAAGTGATCCTGTGCGGCCCAGAAATGGTAGGAGAAGAGTCCTCGCGGACACTAGTACCCTCCGACACAGCTGTCGAACAGGTTTCTTTATTGTTTATTCTTTTCTTCTTCTTCTTCTTATTTTCTTTTTTTTCAACTAAAAAAACAAAAATAAAAGATATTTTCGTTTCATGGGTTGTTGTTCTGTTTTGGATTTTTTTTTTTTTTGCTCATTGGATTATCAGTTCTTCTTCGTTCTTGAATCCGCATTTTCATTTGCAAGTTCCTGACAACTATGTCTTCCTTATGCTCCACACCCCCCCCCCCAAAAAAAAAAAGCTCGAAGCCTTGGATTTTGTAGAGATGCAATTTCTTTCACATTCTTAAAGTTAGCATTTTCAGTCTCTTTTGATCCACACAATTCGGTTTTCGCTCATTCTTTCTCATTTCCTTCCTTTTCTGTTTTCTTTAAAATTGCCACTTTCTGCTACTTACTTTTATAGTTGCTTATTTTTGTGTCTTGTCAATATAAAACCTGGGCAAGTAACGTCATCTTCATTACATTGCATCTGGTTTCTCAGCTTACTGAAATTACGTATGGGGTGAAATGTGACATTCATGGTGTTAAAAATAAGTTGTCAAATTCTTTTTTTTTTTTTCGCGCTTTTCATTTCATTTCATTTTTTCGGCTGATTTTGGTTGAAGCTGGTGGACCTCTAAAATCCATAATAAAATGCAGGCAATTTTGGGTATGAAGAAGGGTGCACATCTTTTGAAGTGTGGGAGACGAGGGAAACCAAAATTTTGTCCCTTCAGGCTTTCCATAGTAAGTTCAAATTCTATTTGATATCCGCTTGAAAGTCTTTACACAGTTATGTCAGCTCTGTTCTGAGTTGCCCATTAGTAATTTCTTTCTTTAGTTATGCTAATTGATAATTTTGTGTACTTCGTGGTTCTGGAAAAGTAATACATAACTTCACCAACTTACAGATTTCTTGCCATGATAACTTCTTTCACATCTGGGAAGCTGAAGATGAGATGCCTTTTTTTCTTTTTTTTTTTTTACCTTTGTTATCATGTTTGATTTTTTGTACGTTCGGCCAGGTTTGCTGATTGCTGTATGAATGCAGAAACCATTTCCTCTGCCCCTAAAACAGGCTTTAACGGCATGAATAGAACCGAGACATCTGGATTTTAATGTTTATAATTGTATCTTGTCCCCACTGGATAAGTTGAAGAGGAGTCGGTAGTCATAACAATGGAAGAGTTCATGATCCTGGCTGAACCCATGCTCTTCCTTCCTGTAGTTGAATGCTTATATTGTACTTTTTAAAATTCCCCTGTAAATGAACTTGGTCTGTTAGCTTCCCACTTAATCAACACCCGTAAATCCAATGTCTTTTTTGACCACTGGGTAACATTGATTCACATATTACTGCATCTTGACTATTTGTCTTTTTTTGCTTCTACTGTTATGATATGCAACCAAAAGTTTGATTATGATTACGCTTTTCAGGATGAGAAATATTTGATATGGTGTTCTGGACATGGGGAAAAAACGTTGAGTTTGGGCTTGGTTACAAAAATTACCACTGGACAGAAGACTGTATGTAATCATGGATAACTTTTCCTTTTTCAATGTAATTGACTTACTATCATACGTGGATAATGATGTTGCTTCTGACAGGCCAATTTTCAGAGACAACTACAACCAGATAAGGAGCATCAGTCACTTTCACTTGTCTATGTTAATGGTGAATGCTCGCTAGATCTGGTAACTTTTGTATTTAAGTTTCTCATGTCAACACCTAAGCTTCTTAGTTCTTGCCACTGCATTTTTGAATTAGATTTGTGTTTAAATATCTTTATTTGAAAATTATTATTTACATAGATATGCAAGGACAAAGCACAGGCTGATTCTTGGTTTATTGGCTTAAGAGCTGTGATATCAAGGTGTCATCGTTCAATTCCACGCGCCGGTCCAAGGAGCCACAGAGGGATACAAAGTTGCATCAACAGTCCGGTTGGTTATATTACAAGAAAGCATAATTTAGGAGTTTTGGAAGACAATGGTGAATTCTTGCAGGCAGGTTTTAGATTCTATAATTTTTGCTGCTTTCTTACAAAGATCAGCAATTTCACTTGTTTCTGTTTTCTTGCTGCAATGGTTTCACTTGTCTCTTCTCTTAACTTAAGAAATTAATGACATCAGGTTGACTTTGAAATGATTTATCAACTACAAATTGGTAACTCATTTGGTAAACTTAAGGAAATATTACAAAAAGAAAGGGGTGATACAAGGCAAAAACAGACAAGGAAAAGTGGATGTGTTATTCTTGGTGTTGCTTTTCAATTCTCATTTCCATGTCAACTGTTAATGGCTTACTTCACCATGATGTGCATTATGACTAGCTTATATTAGAGCGAGCATCACTGGAGTGCTTTGTTTCTTGGCATATTTTCATATTTTTTATTTGCGTTCTTAATGCTGGAGAACATTGCTGAGAAGATTCCTAATAGACATCCTCTCACTTGTATTCCGTAAGAAATCATGCATTTTCCCTTCCTGTTTGCTTTTGGATATGAATGTTACTATTTTGCTTACCAATCTGACATTTTGTCTCTAGGGCCACCATTTATTCCCCAACTAGCAAGATAAATAATTGGATTTTGTTTTTTTTATTTAATTTCTTGAAGGTGCATAGCTTATGCAGAAGCCCTACTCAGTCGCTTTCAGAGAGGTCTGAAGGACTGTCTTTTTCTTCTGATAGCTTTTGTTTGTCAGAATCAAGCCTTTCTCAATTACTGGATGCCCACATAACAGATGCTTCTTATGTTGAACCATATCCCAAGAAGTGTGGAAATAATTATGCTTGTTCAGATTTCCAAAAGATTGCCTCACATCCATATATTGCCCCTACATGTGGGTCCCAACAAACAGAAAAGAGTCACAGTTTAAGGGATGTTCTGATATGGGGAGAAGGGCTAGAAAGGGGGCATGGGGGCGTGGTTCAAAGGAATGATAATCACCTTGGGATTCAGGGTGATGTTTTATTGCCAAAATTATTAGAATCAACTGTGATGCTAGACATACAAAATATATCCATAGGAGCAAGACACGCTGCATTAGTCACCAAATGCGGGGAAGTTTTTAGCTGGGGTGAGGGAAGCGGGGGAAAGCTTGGGCATAAAGTCAATATGGATGTAAGCTACCCAAAAGAAGTTGAATTCATGGTTGGTGTCCATGTAAAAGCCGTTGTTTGCAGCAATTACCAAACATGTGCTCTGACGCATTCTGGTGAACTCTATACATGGGGAGATGATAAATATGATAGTCATTTGGTGAGTGAGGACCGAAGGGGTATTGCAGGGCTGCCACATAAAATTTTTGGCTCCCTGGATGGTATCAACATAGTGACTGTTGCTTGTGGAGAATGGCATACAGCGATTGTTGCCTCCTCTGGGCAGTTATTTACTTATGGAGATGGAACTTTTGGGGTTCTTGGGCATGGGAATATTCAGAGTGTTGCCCAGCCCAAAGAAGTTGAGTCCCTTAAAGGTTTATGGGTAAAATCTGTTTCATGTGGTTCATGGCACACTGCTGCTATCGTGGATGTCTTTGTTCATCGCTTCAGGTGTAATGCTGTTACTGGGAAATTATTTACCTGGGGTGATGGAGATAAAGGTCGACTTGGACATGCTGGTTTAGAAAAGAAGCTCCTACCAACATGCGTTGCACAACTTGCCGATCATGACTTCATTCAAGTAGTTTGTGGAAGAATGCTGACTGTTGCACTTGCCGATACTGGTATGGTCTATACAATGGGAAGCTCGGTGCATGGACAGTTAGGTAATCCACAGGCCAAGGATAAGTCAATCACAATTGTTGAAGGAAACCTTAAAGAGGAGTTTGTGAAAGATATATCATCAGGATCATATCATGTTGCTGCCCTGACATTGGAGGGAAGAGTATATACTTGGGGAAAGGGTGCAAATGGACAGTTAGGATCAGGCACCATGGAAGACAGGAATTCACCAACTTTGGTTGAGGCTTTGAGAGATAGGCAAGTGGAAACTATAACATGCGGATCAAATTTAACTGCTGCAATCTGCTTACACAAATCTGCCTCTACCAATGATCGATCAGCCTGCAAAGGTTGTAGGATGCCTTTTGGATTTACAAGGAAGAGGCATAACTGTTATAATTGTGGTCTTTTATTCTGCCATACTTGTAGTGCCAAGAAGGTGACAAATGCATCATTGGCTCCTAATAAAAAGAGGCCTTCTCGAGTCTGTGATTCGTGCTTTTATCATCTGCAGAAGGTCACTTATTCTGAAAGGGCATTAGATGTAGAAAATCACTATTCATGGCCTGTTTTGTCCCCATGGAAGGCTATATCTGATGTGAAAGATGACAGGGATGAATCTCTCACTCCAGGGGGTAATCTACGGTTAACGAAGCAGTTGCACATTGTGGAAACAGTACCAGGCCAAAGGAAGACCCAGAAAAACCTAGGGGAAAAAGAGAAACATTTGGAAACTGCCTCACTTTCAGCTGGATTGCCGCGGTGGGGGCACGTCCCGTGTCCTGTTTTCTTTGAATCATATTATAACAGCAATTCTGTCCATCCACTAGATTCCTTATCTAATGTCCTTGGTACTTTGAACATTGAGCGAACAGCAGAGTCAAACAACATGCTTGCTGAAGAAGTTTTGAGACTGAAAGCTGAGGTAGTTGGTGTGATTTCAAAACTGAGGTTTCTTGGCCCTGATGCCATTTTCTGCATTTAATTCTAGCTAATTTATTTCTCTCATTTTCATCGTAAACACCAGCATAGCTTGTGCTTGTGCTGAATCTCTCTATTCCTCCCCCTCCCTCTCTCCCTCTCTGAACTAATTTTTTTCTGCAGGGATGAAAACATTTCCCGCTGATAGCTAACTGATTACAATTTTTATTTCAGAATGTGCCAGAGGATGTTTTTAAGAGCTTTGTATCTTAAGGGAGAAATGTTCTTGATGACTTTTCCAGTATTATTTTCTTGTTTCACATATATCTGGCTCTTGAGGCTTTACTGCATTTGAGTGTATTGAGAGAAAGAATTCTGGGTTTGGCAACTAGCTCTAGACAGATTTCTTTGTTTCTGTTCCAGACAGACCACCAGAACCCGCATTTCCTTATTGCTTGAACTGTAATTTTCCTTTTAGGTTTTTTTCAGCAATATCTTTTTTCTTTTGTTTTACTTGTATTAGTATGTTTCTCAAAGAAAAGTGGATAGCTTGGAAACCTTTTGCACTCACAGAATCATTTTGATTTTACTAGATTAGCAGGCTTGAATTGCAATGTCAAACTGGAAGCCAGAAAATCCACGAATGTCAACAGACAATAGAGAAAACTTGGTCAATTGCTAGGGAAGAAGCAACTAAGCATAAAGCAGCCAATGAGATAATAAAACTTTTGGCATCAAAGGTACTCTTATTTCATTGCTAGTCCAATAGTCCATTCTTTTCATGTTAACCAATGTATAAAAAAATGCATTAAGAACGAGATGCACTGAAATTTACTAGATTAGGAAAAAACTGGGAAATATTCATTCCTGGACGCCCCAGGGTTTTGAGTTGGCAAATTTATGTATTCAATCTGCATACACAACTCATTTTTCCAGATTCTGTTTTCTGCCAATCTCCATTTTTGACTTTTTGTTTTGCTCAAATTATCATGTTATTTTTGTTATTATTATGATTTTATTGTTCAAATTTCTCTGAGCCTCGTCCTGCTAAGCATCAACTTTATTTGAGAATGATATAAGGCAGACATTTGCTTTATTTATTGCTACTCATGGGTCATGGCTATTGGGTTGGAGGGCTAGTAAAGTGGAAAATGAAAGACTAATTTTGGCTACATTTTTATTTCATTGCATCAAAATAGTATGGCTGTGAGTATTTATAACCAGTTTATATAAAAGTTTGATCTTTTCTTTGTTTACAGCCATAACCTAAAAAATAATTACATGGTTGAATACTTGACATATGTTACAAAAAATCTCTACCTAACTTCACCAACTTGCTTCTGGTAACATCCTCTGAACTTGATTGATTCTGATGCAACTCCAGTTCAGTTTTCTGTTTTGATTTCAACTTTTAGTAGTTTTTTTGTGCATGCTAGAATGGATATTGCACTTAGAAGCTTTATGCCTGCAGCATCTCTATCACTCCCCTTGATGTGGGTGCTGGAGGATTTTGCAAACATTCTGGTTCGTTGAAGATGACTGTTGATGTGCAAAAACTTTCCTTCTCAACTCATTCTTGCTTTTACCCTTTGCAACAATTCAGTAGTTGAAGTGGATCTAAAACTCTGATTTTATTTCTAAAACACTCTAGTTTTGAGGCTCACAAACTGTAGTTTTACTAAAAGCTCTCACAAAATCCGATTTTTCCTAAAACACTGTTGTATCCTCTAAGACTTTGATTTTTGCTAAAAACCCTGCTTTTCAAACTTCAAAACTGTGGCAGCAACTTTGATTCTCAAATTCTCCTTGTCTTACTATAAGCTTTCTGTTAATTTTTGTCTAAAACTCTGGTTTGCTGAAAATTTACTATAGTTGTACTGATTTTTCACTAGCCTCAAACCTCTGAAAACTAAAATAAGTTTTTTCACCCCAGGAAAACACTATTGAGTTTTACCTCACAAATTGTATTTCTTGTTCCTCCGAAGTTGTGGAGGGTGGTCCTTAAACTGGTGCAAATTGTGTATTGGATCATTCAAACTTTAAAATTTTTAAACCTGGGCTGCAATCTGACTTTGGCTTCTTTATTTTTACTCCGCAAGCAATGGAGGTGAACTAAGTTGATTGGAAAATGTTGCACAAGCAGCTGCGAAGTTTATGGATTGAAAACCAGACTTAAGACTGAGTTGGCTTCTTCCATTATCCCTCCTGAGGCTAGATGAATTGATGAAAAAAGGCTGCTGATGCAGCTGCACGCTTTTCTGGTTTCAAAACTGGCCATGAAATTGATTCTCTGGTAACTAGAAAATTTTCTGGTTCTCTCTACAAATTCTGTAGAACAGAATGTCTGGTCAATTGCAAACTAACTCCACTGCCTTGCTGCTAGAAACTTCCGCTGAACTTGACTGATTCTGATGCAACTCTAATTGGGTTTTCTGGTTCAATTTCAACTTCTAGTTGTAGTTTGCATGCTAGAATGGCATTACTGCTAGAAACTTCCACTAAACATGCCTTCATTAAAATGTTGAGAATAAGCAGTAACCCATTATTATGTTGCAGCTTCATTCCATGTCGGAGAAGGTCTCAGCTGGAAGAGAAGTGAAGGATGGAGTAAATACAAATCTTTCCCAGCTCACAACGCTGCAAGAGGATCACTCTGCTCCTGTGATTGTGCAACCAACCGTCACTTTGAGTCACTTGCTGCCTGAACTCCGCTTACCAAAAGACACTGGTGTAGATAGTTCCTCTAGCTCTCCTATTGTGTTCTCCAATAGGTTAAATTCTGTACGTCAGAGGAAGAACAATTCAGGTGTTCAAAATCCAGAAGATAGTGGAGATAAAGCCTCAAGACTTGAGTCGGTAGAACAATATGAACATGGTGTCTACATTACGTTTATAACATTGCCAGGTGGGAAAAAGGAGCTAAAGCGAGTCAGATTTAGGTAGCTTTCGTCCAACGTTACTCAATCATATCTTTTTAAAGCTTTTGCTGATGAAGCAGGCTGGAATTATTATTCTAATACTTGGGATTGTGCTTTCACAGCCGGAAACGATTTACGCAGAAGGAAGCAGAGCGATGGTGGGAGGAGAATCAAGCAATTGTATACCAGAAATGTGGCATTGAAGAATATGATAACTATAACCAGAACTCAATGAGGAGCTAATCGCTACGATGATCTCATGGTTCAGGACAATGAAAGTAGCATTTTACAGGTCTCAGAATAGCCAGGTTTTTGGCTACTTCACTACGATGATCCCACTTCAGTTACTGCAGGTGGCTGATCCTTCTCATGGTCATTGCAGCAGTTGGAAGTAATGTGGGAGTGAGTGATGTATGGACCCCTTCTGAAGTCCTCCCACATGCTGATGATTTTAACATGGCAGTGTATTTTGAAGTGTGAGGCCACCAAAAGATAGCAAAGGTTAGATTTGAATCATTGTTTATTAATTATATTAATCAAAATGAATAATGACAACTCTATTGGAGAAACTGAGGTGAATAATAAGATCAAATCCGAATAGAGTTTGCGTGCTTGGTGCATATAAGAAAATGTGTTTTGGTGCATGAGGTTCCTATATTATGGAAAGACTTTTTCTGTTATGTAACTCTCCAGTCAGTTAACTGGTTCTCTACCCACTGCAAAAACCCTACCTATCCTTTGATGTCCGAATTCTAATTAATCCATTCTTTTCCACCAAATCGGAGCAATCATACCCAACAGCCCGAAACTATGAAACGTCATAATCTGGCTTATTTTAAGAATAGATATTCAATTATATACTTAACTGCATAATACAAATGTATTAGATAGTTGAGCTGCTAAACATTAGAAAAGGCCAATTCCTGCCTTCCGCCTATTTTGTTAAATGCAAAATAGAATCAGGAGGTGAGGGGTCAAGTAAATACAACATGATTCATCGCATGATACAAATGGCTAAAGAAATGATCAGCAAGAGGCCTAATTTCTTCAGAAGCAAGGAAAATTTCCTGCCACCCCTTATGGTCACCTGCAACTCTCTTTCCTGCTTGTCAATGTTCCACTCAACTCTCCCTGGATTTATCCTTACATTTATATTGCTATTGCTTCCTTTCTTTTCAACGCAGTCATTACATTTGGTGAAAACGTCTATTATTGTCTTCGTTTCAAGATCTTCTCTAAGATAGAAGCAGCAATAAAGCATTAAAAGAAAGGCAGTCACACAAAACACACAGCTTGCTACCCTTATCAAAGAATGCATGAAGTTGCTGGCTCCCATGCATGTGTCCCTAGAGTATGCCTTGGACATTGTCAAATCTGTGTATGTCTGCTTTCTCCATCGGTAGGTTAGTTGCCTGGCGCTCAGGACTAAGGTGGATCCTAACAGTCTGCGATGGAACTAACTGGTGAAAACATGTGTCAGCTACTTGGCGAGTGGAAACAAACATTCCACGGTTTACTTTGATCTCCTCGAAGGCCTCAAAACTTGGCGAACTGGCTAAATCATCCCCATTGACATTGCCTTCTTCTACGAAGGTATGATCATCGATGATGAAATCAAGTGAGTAATCATCGGTGTTATTAAATCCCATGCAGTCACTGGGATGCCCAGCTTTTTCTGCTGATCAATCGAGCATTGGTAAAATCGGTTATCATTAAGCTCTTAAACATGTTTCCAGTAATTTATTGCATTGTGAAAATGGCAGAGGGTTACCTTGATCATATTCTTCTCTCTCCCTTTGGAAACACAAAATATTTTCCAATGGGACTATCTTGCTTTCCTCCAGGAAATTCTGCTCATTTTGTCCGGAGATAAAAGAACTAACAAGTAAATGCTTAAGTTATATGCTATAAACTCAACGCACATAGAAGAATAATTTTCAAAGCTCTTTTCCTCAAGCTATTGCTATACTACAATCTTGTTCAATTTGTTTGATCACCAATGTATGCATTAAGATACTTCCTAAGCAATTTAATCCAAAGCACTACTTGCATGCTTTCGCAAATCCAAGCCCAATTACATGCCAATTTGTAAGCTTTAATGATATAGGTTTTTTTTTTTGTGCAAACGGACAATCATGTAAAATCAAGTCGCATACCTTGCGTAGTTCTTCATTTGACATTCCTACCCATCTCAAGTTTTCCAAAATCCTCTGCATCTTAAGTTCAACATCTAAGTCTCCAATCTCTAGACACCTTCCATCCGGACTTACACTTGACACGTGGTTGAGTTTATCATCATGATCAACTTGATTACCATGATGATCACCTTTACCGCCTATGAATGTGAAGTCATCATCAAAAGTGGTGGCAGCAACATCGGCAGCATAATTGCCCGCCCATGTTTTTCGAGTTAAGTTAGACTGATGGTTTATCAGTTGCTGATGATGCGGCACTCTCATGATTTCCTGCAAGGTATGATTAGTGGTCTGATTTGTGCCTTCATGGTCATGAATGGAAGTTGACTTATTCATGACTCGATTGTCTGTTAGTCCAACTTGAGAGAACTCCTCTACTTCCAACGGAGGCGATGAGAATCTGTGCTGTAACCTTGTGAACTCCAATGCAACATCCACCTGCCATAAATAATATATTGCGAACGCCGTGAGATATGTAAGAACTGCTTGCGAGAAAAGAACAAGGGAAATACAAAGTTAGCCTCTGTTCTATACGATAGGAAATGATTACAACAACTCTTAAAGAAAATTATATTATTTTATATTTGAATGTCATATTCTTAGATATATTATGGTCACTAATTAGCGACTACCATTGGTACCTTTGTTGGCGAGTAAGAGGTTGCACCAAAACTTGGAAAACAGGAGGTGGGCAAAATCAATGCATCTTCTGATAGTAAGTTTGTCCAGTTTTGGCCGTCTCCTGTTTCACTGGCTTGAAAAGGGGACCCATTTACGCTAGGAAGAGGGAGAGGAGGATATGTATCTATTGGAATTGCGTAGTTTGAACGATCAATATCTTCATAGCTTGTCATCGAATATAGATCCATATTAATGTCGGAGACGTGTGGTTCATTGGAAATTTGATTCATCCTATGGCCATAATGCTCTTCAATCTTTGGCCCCATTGTGCTCTTCTTGAAAACCCGACACAGTGCATATGAATCCTGCGCGAGCTCGAAATTTAATGAGGAAAGACTTTTGGAACTTAACTTAAAATCAATGGCACAAGGCTCTTACGCCGTGAATTTACAGAAGAGTTAAATATATGTAACTTGATCCTACTTTTCGGAGGGAGATTATCTCCGTGACTTAAACAAAGGTCCTCCATAATAGAGTAACTGCAACCATTGTGACTAATGTAATAAAACAGTAACAACTGTTGCCACAATATGGCATTTGCGGTCCACCATTTGAAACTTGGATTAACAAAGGAAATATAGTGATATAATTGATCATATTTACAGGTGGATTCACATTCTACCATATAGAATGATAGTTGAGTAAGAATAAATAAGTTGACCTGCAAACCAGAAGCAGTAAGGCATTCTCTCTCGTCAAGGCGGTACTCATGCATAACCCAACCAGTACGAGAACCGTGGGGGGCTCTCCCTCTGTAGTAAACAAGGGTTTTCTTCATCCCAACAGAACGTGTCTGAGAGTTCACTTTTCTATCCTTTCCAGTAGCCTTCCAGTACCCAGTTTTCGTTGCACGATTGGTCCTCGATCCGTTTGGATACTTTCGGTCTCTGGGACTAAAGAAGTACCACTCAAGATCTTTGCTAGGCAACAATGACTTGGCTGTAATTAGGTTAACATAATAAATGTTTAAATCTTGCTAATAACAACATTCTATGCACGTTACTCTTCCTAAATAAGCTCATATAGATTGCTAAAAAGAGAAAGGAAAAGATCAATATATTTGAGCAAAATGAAGAACAAGGAATCCCAGAGACTGCTTGGAGTCATTTTTTAAGGTCAACCTTGGGACAAGCTATTATATCTTCTTCAAGACGTCAATACCCCATGTATATATGTGGCCTAGCCAACTCGTGAATGGATTAGCAGGACATGAAAGATATTGCTAGATCGTGACTACAACCATTCAATATGATGTCCCTAGGCCAGTAGACAGGTTGAATGTGAAATGTCAAAGAACAGCAAAGAATCACCGCAGTATAGGAAAGAACAATATTTTGAGTAGTTTTCAAGAAAGCAATGTAATTAAGTAATAAATATTCTTTATCCCATTGTACACTCTATCTTTGTCTCTTTAGTTAATTTGGTTCCAATTTACAACTAAATGAAGTGTCCAAGATCATCCAACCTTGTAACGGTGCACAAACTACACAATGGTCAACGGCACGGCAAGCTTAGCATCTAATATATAGATATTGGCGGAGGGGGTACCTGGTAAATCCCAGGGCTCGCACTTGTAGAGATCAACTTCCGGGATGACCTCTAGTTCAATCTCATGCCCATTGATCTTCCTTTTCAGATAGTAAGCGACGAGCTCCTCGTCAGTGGGATGGAAACGAAAACCAGGAGGCAATGAGACGGGAGCCATCTTGATTCGCCTTGTTTGTTTTCCTTTGGAAGCACTTGTTGGTCTTTGTTGAGATAGTTTATATATAAGACGGAATCGGCGTTTGAAACAAGAAGTCCTGCACCCCCTAGCTACAATTAAATGAGAAAAAAAAAATATATATATATCATGAATGATGAACCCTTGCTTGAACAGGGGTTACGTTGATGGCAAGGAGAGAAAAGAGAAGAGGTCAAACGATCATGGCCCAAAGGCTTATCACATGCACTTCCTCGTACGAATATCATGCATATAGATTCATATATAAATAGTGGCAAGCAAGATCTTGCTTTGTGCGTGTGTGTAATGGGTATGAGAAAGAGAGAGAGAGAGACCTTAGTTAAGGAAGTGAGAAGAAGATAGACACCGAGAGGAGAGAGAGGCTAAAAGAGAGAGTTGGATGTGGGGACAAAGATATGAAGGGAAAGGAGAAGAGGTAGGGACGAGGGTTTTCAATGGGGTTTTGATAAGAAGACGAGAGATAGAGAGAGGGAGAGAGAGAGAGACAAAGAAGCAAAAGGAGGCGGCGCTGGTTGCTGCCACCCCAAAACTTCCATTTCCCTTTTCGTCTGTTTTTCCCATCGAAAGATTCTTGTTATCGTTCCTTTCAAGCTTTGTGCTTTCTCTCTCCTCCTCCTCCCTCCCTCCCTCCCTCCACGTTTCTACTAGCTCTTCCTTCTCCCCTCTCCATCTCTCACCAATTGTCCCATGCTTCGTTCTGTGTCTTTCCTTGGAATCTGAGCCCCACATGGCCAACCATGATTCGATGCATTACCAGTCTTTTCACGTTTGTTAAGTATCTTCCTTAACGTCGACCAACTTCCAAAAAGGAATTTCGGCGGCCTTCATTACACTGAAACCTCTTCTCCTCCACATGGCAATTAAATCTTGTCCCGACTATTTTTATTTTTTATTTTTATGAGCTCACGAAAAACTTTAACGCTACTCGAATTAATTAGATCCTCAAAAACTCAGCATGCCAAGCTAGTGTACAAGGCATTAAAAAAAAAAATCATAAAACCACAATCTATCAAAGAATACAAACCAAATCATTGACTAGAAAACGTATGATGTACATCACCTGATCAAGTAGATCGAATGTTTTATCCCATGCACATAAAGAGGTAACGATCGACTAGAGCACTTTCCTCTTGTGGGCAACTTGATTTGGAAAATTCGATTGTTTCTTTCTTTTCAAAGATTCCAACAAATGCTTGCTAGAATCATAAAACTGAATTTTCTAGGAAGCTAAAGCGTCGGTTGAAACTCCCATTAATTCAAAAACTCTGTCATGGTTAAACAAAAAGGAGAAAACTGGTTCAAGCGTAGCAAGAAAAGAAGAGTGCTGGGCATTCCTATTGCGGGTTGTTGTAAGTTACACGAGGCTGCTTTTTGTG
This sequence comes from Ceriops zippeliana, assembly GCA_037897445.1. Lineage (NCBI taxonomy): Eukaryota > Viridiplantae > Streptophyta > Magnoliopsida > Malpighiales > Rhizophoraceae > Ceriops > Ceriops zippeliana. The sequence goes on along the minus strand of JBAPLH010000061.1, from coordinate 4,334,697 downwards.
GTACAGCAGATGGTGTTGAGCATTCAAAATCTCACGCTGTTCTTTTGGATTCAAATCAATTTTTCAGCTTAGGAAGTGTTTTTTTTCTTTCTTGTAATTGGTCTTATAAGTCGCAGGAGCAGTGGGCCTTTGCTTTAGGGGTGCTTTGTTTTGTCCTTTTGTTGACATTAAGAGTGAGATTGCAATTAATTAGGAGATTACTAAGTTTAGTGGAGTCATGTATCATACTTTATCATACTATGATGTATATTTTATGTTTACTTGATACAATTATTTACTAATAAGTATTAATTTTATTTGAATAATTGTTATTTTGATTTATGTTTCTTATGAAAATATTTTTAAATTTTTAATTTGATTTGAGTTAATAAAGGTATAAAAATCTTGTTTTTGGTTAAATTTTTACTTATAAAAATCAATTAAGTGAGATTTTTGAGTTATTTTGGAGAAAGATGAAATAATCAATTAATACAAATTTGAAATTGGTTAACTTATGGTATTATTAACGGGCTAGTCAACAAAAAGGAAAAGATCAAGAGCAAGAACTTTAAGAGAAAAGTTGAAATTAAAAAAGGAGTAAAGCCACACTAAAGAAAATATTAGAAGTTGAGTTTTTAAATATTATAAAATTGGTGCATTCTTGCAAAATTGTTATGAGAATTTTGTTATAATTGAAGTCAAAGTAACTTAGCATAAAAGGTCGATCTTTACCTCTTAAAAAACATAATTAGTGAGGTTAAGCTCATTTTAAGGAGTAAATATAAATTCTCGATCTAAGTCAAATCACTATAAATTAATGTTTACACTCTATTAATTTTTATTTTATTTACTTTTGATAACCACTATAAATTTTTGGTGTACGAGGTTTTGATAAACTTATTATCACGAAGTTAGGCTTGAAACACTTAGATAATTTTGCGAGAGAAGATGCTAAGTAAGCTTTGGAGAGCTAGAGAGAACCAGTAGAAGACGAGTGAGAGGCAAGTGAATGAATTGGAAGAGCTAGAGAGAGAGAGAGAGAGAGAGAGAGAGCACAAGAGAGCTTTGCAGGTGAACTTGTATTAAAAAAAAGGATGCGTGCTTTACAAATGAAATGAATAGCCTATTTATACAACTCAAAAGAATGACCTAGAAAGGAATATTCTTGACATATACAATGACTATTCTAAATGAGGAATATTTTAGGTATATACACAGATTATTTTATATATGGTCCATTTTAGAATTCTCTAGGTAATTATGGACTTCTGTGACCTTCCGTAACAAATGTGTTAGACAGCCTTTGGAGGTTTGGGTCTTGGCCTGAATTTGCATCTTAAGGATACATGAATGGACTGGATCAATGTATCCTTGTGACATCCTCCCCCACTTAATTTTGTGACGTCTTCGTCGTATTTTCAGCCTTAAATTGTTGAATGTGATAGGCAAATTGTCAAAGTTGGTCTTCTCGTTCCCAACTAGCCTCGTGGTTTGGCAGAACTTTCCATTTCACTAAGTACTCAGTATAGTTGGGAACTCCTCTTCTCCAGATCACTCAGTCAGTAAGGATGCATTCCACCTCTTTGTTAAATTCGATAACCACAGCCATTGGTGCGCGTTTTGACTCATTTCGGCTTGGATCCTCTTCGTCTCCATAGAAAAACTTCAGAAGACTTACATGGAAAACATTGTGGATCTTTAACTTTGGAGGGAGTTGAACTTGACAGGCTACCTTTCCCACACGTTTGATGATAGGAAACGACCTTTCGTACTTCCATACCAAGTCTTTGTGTATCTTGCGTAGAGATGAATTGGTTAAACAACAATTTCACCATCACCATGTCTCCCGCAGTGTAGTCCTTTGGGCACCGCTTAGCGTCAGCCCATTTCTTCATTTTCTTGGCCGTTTGTCAAGGCAAGCCCTTGTTATATCAGCTTCCTTGTATCATTCCTTTGCAAACTTGAAGGCAAATAGGTTGTTGCCAATGTAAGGAGAGGTAATAGTACTTGGTGTTAGCAGTTATTGTTTTAGGACAATCTCAAACGGGCTTTTAGTTGTGGCCTCACTCCTCTAAAGGTTGTAATTGGGCAACGATAAGTAGCTTCACTCAATCTCAATGGTAAGTACTGATATAGTGCCTCAAGTATTGTTCGAGTAAGGCATTGACTCGCTCAGTTTGCCCATCGATTTGAGGGTGGAAGCTTATCGAGAATTTTAACTCGGTTCTCAATAACTTGAATAGCTCACGCTAGAATTTACCCGTAAAGCGGGAGTCTCTATCACTAATTATACTTTTTAGTACGCCTCATAGCTTTACCACGTTCTTGAAGAACAAGTGAGCAATTTCGTTCACCTTGCAATTAGTAGGGACTAAAATGAAGGTGTCATACTTGCTGAACTGATCAACTACAACCATGATACTTCCGCATCCTGCGGACTTTGGTAGAGCCACAATAAAGTCTATTGAAACACTTTCCCACGACTTCTTGATAGTGGGTAATGGCTCAAGTAGGCTAGCTGGTGGTTGCTATTTTACCTTATCTTGTTGGCAAACTAAGCAAGTCCGCACATAGGTTTCGACATCTGTATGCATATGTGGCCAAAAGTAATATTGTTGGATAAGAGTAAGGGTTCGTGCCATATCTGGGTGACCATCCCAAATAGAATCGTGACATTCCTTAAGGATCTCCTTCTGGAAGTTCCTTCACTTTGGCACGAAAATGCGGTTCCCGATTGTTGTTAGGACTCCATCGTTCACCCAAAATCGACGAGTCTTCCCCTCGCTAGCCAATCTCAAAAGGTTGTTAGCTAGTTTGTCTTGTCTGGTACTTTCATTGATTAGTTCAAAGAGGTTGCTCTTAGGAGTACTAGCAGTAAGGACCACTAGTTCTGCTTTCCGGCTCAGCACATCAGCAACTACGTTGGTTTGTCCCGACTTATACCGTAATGTGTAGTCGAATTATGCTAGGAAGTCTTACCAGTGAGTTTGCTTGGGGCTGAGTTTCTTCTGAGTCTAAAAGTAGCTCGTAGCAACATTGTTGGTCATGATCACGAACTTACTTTCGAGGAGATAGTGTCTCTAAGTGTGCAAGCAATGGATGATGACAGTCATCTCTTTGTCCTAGATGGTATATCGTCTTTCTATATCATTCAACTTGTGACTTTCATAGGCAATGAGATGTTTATCTTGCATCAAGACTCCTCCAATGGCAAAGTCAGATGCATCAATGTGGACTTCCAAAGGCTTTTCGTAGTCTCTTTAGAGATTGCTTGCTTCAATCCCTCGAAGGAAGCTTGGCATTCCTCCGTCTAATGCCAAGTGTGGTTCTTTTTTAACAAGTCGATTAAGGGTGCCGCTATGGCCAAGTATCCCGTGATAAACCAACAATAGTAATTGATGAGCCCCAAGAAGAATTGCAATTTTAGTACTTTGGTTAGAGGCTCCCATTTTTGGATGGCTTGCACTTTCACTGGATCTATCAAAAGTCTACCATCCTTAATTCGGTGACCAAGGAAGTCCACCTCTTGTTTGGTGAACGAGCACTTCTCCTTTTTGACGAACAACTTATTCTCCCATAGAGCTTGGAAGACTTGCTTAAGGTGCTCAACGTGCTCCTCAAGTGTGTTGTTGTACACCATGATGTCATCCAAATACATTATCACGAATTTGTCTAGGAAAGGATGTAGTACCTTCTTCATGAGAGTGCAGAAGGTGGCTGGTGCATTGGTGAGGCCAAATGGCATGACCAAGAACTCGAACGTTCCATAGTGTGTCACACAAGTCATCTTTGGCTTGTCACCTTGTGCTATATGAACCTGGTAGTAACCTAGTCGTAAATCTAACTTGGTGAAGTACCTTGCCTTTCCGAGTTGGTCGAAGAGGTCAGCTATCAAGGGCTTGGTAGTCAATACACATCCGTAATAATTCATCCTTCTTCTTCTGGAAAAGGATTGGGACACCGAATGGGATTTTTGATGGTCGAATGTAGTCCGACTCGATCAAATCGTAGAGCTGCTTCCTAAGTTCAGTGAGTTTCAGAGGTGTCATGCAATAAGGAGCCATGGTAAGGGGTTTAACATCGGGTTCTAGCTCAATATGGTCATCTATATCTCATTTTGATGGAAGCTTCTTAGGTAACTCAGAAGGCATAACGTCCTTGAACTTGTTTAGGACAACCTGAATAGGTTACGACAGTGCAGGAGTTGGTATTGCTATGTCTTCTCCATCGCTTAACTCTCGTATGGTAGCGACATAGCTAGGACCTGACTTGAGACCTCGCTTGAATTGCAAGGCCGAGATCATCAGTGGTTGAGATCTCTCCTTACATTTTAAGGGAATTACGCGGATCTTATGGTTGTCGACAACCACAAAAGAATGTGAAGCAGACATAGGAAAAGTCAAAGCTTCGCAGAAGAATGCAAAACCTAACACCACTTTGAAATCATCCATGGGAACGACAGTAAAGTCTAACTTACCCATCCATTCACTGATATAGACAGCAATTCTATGTGCTATGCTTTGGATAGACCTTGTTTCCAAGTTTACCGCTTTGATGGTGCTATTTCCCTTTGTTAGTTTGAAGCCTAAACGTTTGGCCTCTTTTGCATCTATGAAGTTATGCGTTGCCCCTGTATCCAGCATCACACAAGCTGATTTGCCCTCAATGGCAAGATCATCATACAACAGCCCCTTCTCCTTGGCGACTATTGGGGAGAAACACTTTGAGAGATTACCCAATCGCTGGACAGATCCCATGTTGGCTTAGGTTTCTTCATCGGCCTTTTCTGGGTCGAGTGCCACCATCATTGCATTCATGGCTTTGCATTTAGGGCAATCCTTCACCCAGTGCGGTCCATCATAAATGAAACAAGTTCTATGAGGATTAATCGAGTTGTACTTACCTCCAGATTTCTTCTCATGCTTGTGGCGATCATTTGAAGGTCTCTGTTGTCCATCATCGTTGCGACCAGAGTCCTGCTTCTTTTGCTCGATCTTCTCTCCCCCACTTTTGCTAGAGTTTAGCTTCTTGCTTATGGAGTGAGCAGAGTAGTTGACGAATGTTTCAATAGCAGCAATGACAGCATCTAGGATTTGCACATTACGTTTCTCCAAGTTGACTCTCGCTCAATCTTTCAAGCTATCTTTGAAGTAGAAGAGAAGTTCCTTATCGAACATTTTGATTACAAGCATGAAGGTAGTAAATTCTTTAATGTAGTCAAAAATACTACTTATTGGACATAGGCATCGCAACTTCCCTCTTACTTCTCTGTTTGCATTGTGAGGGACAAGTACTTACGCACTTCAATCTTGAATTGTTCCTAAGTGTCGATGATGCATAAGTCTTTCTTCTGTTCAGAGTGCTTTCATCTCCACTAGAGTTAGGCAGCATCTCTTAGGAAGATTGGGGCGTTGCCTATCCTGCCCAGATCGTCAACAAACTCCATGGCCTCGAAGTATTGCTCAAAGCTGAATAGAAAGTTTTCCATGATAGTGGCATTTCGTGTGTCATTATACGTGGCAGGTTTCGGGACCTTCAAGCCATGTACTGCAGTGGTACTAGTAATGACAGTCGTACTAGCAAGTGAATTGTTTCGGCAAAAGGACTCTATCTCCCTATGAAGGGCATGAATCTCTCCCCCACCAAACTCACGATGGTTAGACAAACCTTGATTTAAACAGCGTATCTCTCCCTTAAATGAGCAGTCATACTCTTCAATTATGACTTTGGCAGCTCGTGTGATCTCTGCATTCTTATAGATCAAGTTGTCGACTTGATCACTAAGATCTCCAATAAGGGAGTTTATGTCAATGACAGTCTTTTCCAAATTACCAACACGAGAGTCCATGGTTTTCTTTGCTGAAATTTTGGACTTGTCACGTTTGGCTGGAGCACGTTGCTCCTCACGCCCACGAGCTTCTTGCTCTATTTGTTACTCATCGAAAGCAGTCTTAACAAATCATTCTTGACTTTTCATATCCACAACTCAAACAAGAACAAAGTAGGAGATAGGATTACCTTCACTTTTCATATCCACCTATCACGGAGTTAGGCTTGAGATGTGCTAACCCGTACGACACTTAGACGATCTTGCAAGAGAAGACGTTAAGTAAGTCTTGGAGAGTTTGAAAAAACTAGTGGAAGATGAGTGAGAGGCAAGTGAATGAATTGGAAAAGCCAAAGACAAAAATAATGTACAAGAGAACTTTGCAAGTAAACTTGTATAAAAAAAAAAAGATATGTACTTTATAAATGAAATGAATAGTTTATTTATACAACTCAAAAAAGGACCTAAAAAGAAATATTTTTAACATATACAATGACTATTTTAAATAAAGAATATTTTAGGTATATATACGGATTATTCTAAATATAATTTTTTTTAAAAAAATTTTAAATAATTGTGGGCTTCTGGAAACTTATGTAGCAAATGGGTTGAATAACCTTTATAAGTTTGGTTTTAACCCAAATTTACATCTTAAGGATCTATGGATTATCATTGTGATATTACGTTGTTATTGCTTTGGAATACCGGCCGGCAACTTCGGATAATGGAAGAGACATCGTGTGTTGTTTTCATGCAATGTTACGCCAGTTATCGTCGAGTGAATAACAGCATAAGCGAAAGGCTCTTGAATGGGTTCAAGCTTCAACAGGACTCCTTATTGCAATGGAGCCTGCGCGTTGAGAGAGTATTAACTCGTGAATGGTTTCTCATTCCCGTTGTGTTATTTTATTTGCCATAATCCAAGTGGGGACATTTTAGAACTTAAAAAAAAAAAAAAAGGTGAGGAAATTTTGGTAAGAATCCCATAGCATCGTGATCTTAATTCAATTTGAAGAAAGCATTTGCTATGAGCCTTAAAACGCAAAAGCAATCGGGCTAAGAATTGATATCCTCTTAGCAAAAAAATCTCAAAAATAGTGATAGAATTGTTAGATTTTTAATTCTAATAAAAAAATTCAAATCCTAAAACCAATACACTTCCAAAAAAAAAAAAAAAAACAGAGAGAGAGAATTGAGGTTCTATAAGGTCCTTCTTTCAAGAAGAAAAAAAAAAAGAAAAAGAAGTAAACAATGACAGTCAGTTTACATGAAAATACACACAGTTCAGAATCCCATTCAATTTTCTCCTATCACTTGTCTGAAGTTTTGATAGGATCCCCCATGCCCTGAATTCGAAGGATGCCAACACTTTTTTTTTTTCTTTTGGCACAAAATCTAATAATAATTACTAATATTGCAGCAGACGTGAGCTTGATCGTCCTATTTAGACAAGAGAATGAACCAAGGCTTAGCCTAAAAGAGTTTATATTTGGTAAAGAAAATAGAACAAACCTCATTGTGGAGGACCATGACCAAAATTGATCTAAATTTTTATAATTAAATGGTCATTTTTTATTTTCATTTAAATTTTAAATATTTTGTATTGATATTTTATAAATAGAAAATTATTAAGTCGTTCATGATTTTTATTCATCTAATATACAATTTTTAATAATTTTAATTATATGTTGTCAAATAAAGAAAAATTATTTTTTAAAATTAAAAATATATAAATTTAATAAAAATATAAAAAAAATTAAAATTTAATTATAAAATTTTAGAGCGACCCACACACACACACACACACACACACATCCCTTACACCACTTAATTGCCCGAGTCAAATGAACCTCATGACAGCAGCAGTGATGGCCCATGTGTGGTCCAAATGTACATATATAACAGCCAATGTGAGATTTAAACCAACTGAGATTACATCATGGTTGGTTTCAAAATTTAAAAAGAAAACGGGTTTTGATCCGGAACAAAGAAAAGAAAAGAAAAGAAAAAAAAACTTTAACGTGGAATTTGGATTTTTACCTGAGTAATTTAAACTCAACATCTGTTGGCTTTACGTGCATCGCTGTTTCCATTAAACACGACGCTATTCTAAATGGGTCCAACACGTTTGATTTCTCCATCGTTGTGCTTGCTTTTCTGGCCGAGGAGACGTTTGTGCAGGAAATTAACAGGCAAATGGCTTTGGCTTTTCATTTGCGTCTATCATGAAATATGCTATGCTTACTTGGTAATTGCTTTAGCAGCGCCAATAAAAACCGAGAAATCATTTAATCCACGCTCTTGTGCATTGCTCCTTCCAATTTGTTCTCCATCTTAATTCTGGTCAATCCCTTAAAGTCACTTTGATCGAGCGGCCTAGATTTGATCCCTAGATTTTGGTGTTAGTTTTGATTTATTTTTATATTTTGAGGAAAATAAATTAGATTTTGATTTGTATTTTAACTCCCAATTATCTTAAAAAGTTCCTAAGTCAGTAGCTTACATCGACTAAAGTCATGAAAAAAAAAAAAAGTCATTATAAATTGTGCAAATATTAGAAAAATGTGATTTTTGGCAAAAAAAAAATTTGTGATTTTGTTATATATCCGATTGAATAGATTATAATTTAATGAATTTGAATAATGGTTATTGATAATCATAAATAAATAAATAAATAAATAAATAAATAAAGCTGTGTGACTTGGGAATTAAATAGAAACTAACTCCAAAATTTAAGGACTTGATCTATTATTAAACCATGTTTAAGGACTTGATCATGCTATTTCCCTGAGCTTTGAAAGATAGAAAGCAGACCACAAATGCTCTGTCTAGTCCACAAACATTAATTTTATTTACATTCAGGGAGGTGAAAAGATTAAATAGCGGCGGCCGAGAAGCGGAAAAAAACAAAATCTTTGCTACACGACGCATGAGTAGACCACAGCCTGTGCTTTACGCATGTCCAGCTTCTCTCCCACTTAGCCGCCACCAGCAGCAGCAGCAGCAGAGACACGCTGTAGATGAATGAACTGGGGTACGCCACAGCCTTGGCTTTTTACACTTGTTCGTATTGCATTTAATTTGACTGCTCAAACGACAACATCAATTCGAAGGACACCTCTGAGTGATCCCCAACTTTCAAAACACCCCCCCCCCCAATCAATCATGGGATCTAGCCGCTCGTTTTTAATTTGGGAAAACGCGTACAACCCCTCCTTTCCTTTTCCCTTTATTATTATTATTTATTTATTTTTATATTTTATTTTCTTTCTTTGATACAAAATTTTTGCCTTCAGTTCTTCTCCCCCTCTCTCTTGCCCAAACTAGCATATAAATACGAAGTTAAACCCACATCACTGTGGCCATCCCAGCCTGCAGCGAAGCAACATGTCTATACCCTTTTTTGTGTCCTTCCCTGGAATGGGTTTCTGCAAACGCAAAGAAACCGTGCTTCTTGTTTTTCTTCTATATTTCTCTCTTTTCCTGTCAACCCAAGAAACCCAACTGATGAACAATACTATTAATTCCATCTGTTTCCCCCTTACATCCCTCCCTCGCTCGCCAAAAGCTTCTCCAAGTTTTTCGTCTTCCCTTGCCTCCAGGATTAATAATCGTAAGCAGAACCCAACAACACGAACCCACAGGCCTTCCTCCTCCTCCTCCTCCCCATCATCAACTTACAACTACAGATCGACCTTCAAGTACTCGATGGCCTTGATTGTTTCTCTTCCCATAGGGACCCCACCTCAGACCCAGCAGATGGTCTTGGACACTGGCAGCCAGCTCTCCTGGATTCGGTGCAAAAAGAAACTTCCTCATCCTCCTCCCACGACGTCGTTTGATCCTTCTCTCTCCTCTTCCTTTTCCGTCTTGCCGTGCAGTCACCCAGTCTGCAAGCCCCGAATTCCCGATTTTACCCTCTCAACTTCGTGCGACCAGAACCGCTTGTGCCACTATTCTTACTTCTATGCTGACGGGACGCTAGCCGAGGGCAATCTCGCCAGGGAAAGATTCACGTTCTCCAGTTCCCAAAGTACCCCTCCTTTAATCCTAGGTTGTGCTACAGATGAGGCAGAGGGTAAGGGCATTTTGGGAATGAATCTTGGGCGGTTGTCGTTTGCTTCCCAGGCCAAAATATCCAAGTTCTCGTATTGCGTGCCGACCCGGAAAAATCCAAGCGGGTCTTACTCAACCGGGTTATTTTACTTGGGTGACAATCCGAATTCGGGCAGGTTCCAATACATAAGTCTGTTGGCTTTTCCTCATATTCATCGTTCCCCCAATTTTGATCCCTTGGCATATACCGTTGCCATGCAAGGAATCAGAATCGGCAACAAAAAGCTGAACATCTCCGCATCAGCTTTCATTCCCGACCGAAGTGGGTCGGGTCAAACCATTATTGATTCCGGCTCGGAGTTCACATACTTGGTGGACGAGGCTTATGAGAAGGTTAGGGAGGAGGTGGTAAGGCTGGTGGGCCCAAAGTTAAAGAGGGGTTACGCGTACGGCGGTGTGGCCGACATGTGTTTCGATGGCAATGCGATAGAAGACATCGGACGGTCCATAGGCAACATGGTTCTGGAGTTTGAGAAAGGAGTCGAGATCGCGGTCGGAAGGGAGGGGGTTTTAGCCGACGTGGGGGGTGGGGTCCACTGCGTTGGCATCGGTCGGTCGGCGATGCTGGGGGCGGCAAGTAACATTATAGGGAATATCCATCAGCAAAATCTATGGATGGAGTTTGATGTAGCCAATCGTAAAGTAGGGCTTGGGAGGGCCGACTGTAGCCGGGAATGACAGTTGTCTGAATGGGCCAGGACCGTTGATATTATTATAATCCTATCAATGCAACTACGAGATGGAATAGCGAAAAAAGTTTGATCAGATTTTTTTTTTAAAAAAAAAGAAAAAGAAAAAGAAATCTTCACACAGGTTTGGATGCTGTTCAGACTTCGAGACTCTGTAGATATATATAAGAAGGATGCGAAATTAGTGAAGCCAGCTTGTCACGTCTAAATAATATTTCATTCTTTTTTTTTTTGGGTTAAAAATCTTTTTTTTTTTTTTGGGCGAATGTGGCAATGTTCTGTTAGTTATATATATATATAAATATAATTGTGAGAGGATTTTAGTTTTTCTTTATATGATAATTTATTATGAATTTATAAATTAAAATATTAAAATATTTTGTAATTATATATATTTAAAATATTAAAATATTTATTGGTTAATATTAAAAATTCCATAAACAAATGTTTTCGAAGAAAACGAGTTTCTTGAATCTTATTTGTCATTGTTTGAAAACAATTAATACAAAAGAAATAGGGATTAAATTGCTTATCCATCCCCCTGGAGGACGGTGAGAAAGTTGTTGTTTCATTCTTGGTAAACAAGAGTCTAAATATGAGTAGGATAATTGCCTGGCAGAGACAAAAGGGAATTCAGTCTTCAAAAGTGACAGAAATTCCATCCCACCGCGTGAAAGCAAAACCAACCAAGGGGCGCCCAGTCCAAGAAGGCAAAAAGCTGGCAAAAGATTAAAACACAAAGAAAACCTGACCCCACCACCGCATACAGTTTCTCCACACAAAAAAATTGTACTTTTTTTGTTTTCAGATTACGTGTCCATCAAGTTGACCATACGGTAACATAGAACCTCGTTACTGAGACCTCCTACGCATGCATTTCTTCCAATGCGTCCCGTAGAGATTTCATGGAAGCATTTTCAATGCAATCCAATCCGATCCTCACCATCCAAGACTTCTATTTCTTGTATCTTCCCCCCGGCCCATGACGGCAACGTAGAAACACATGCGAAACAATTTCAACATTCTAAATACATGGATCGCAAGTGACGTTAAAAAAGTTGCCTCCGAGTACATGTTGTGGGTGGCCCAACTCTCTTGTGTCATGAAACATTTTTCAAACCTTAACCAAAAAGAAAAAAAAAAAAAAAAACAGCTCCTAAACAAGCAGATGCTCTCTATCTCGTGCCAGCGAGAGAGGGAGATTCTTATATACATACATATATATATATATATATATAGATTACAGCTCAATTGGACGGACATTTGCCTACTGTAGACTCAACGTAGAAAAAACTTTCTGTACTCGTCAAGTACCTTGATGATGTTTGCTTCTAAGCATTTCCTTTCTCGCGCGTGCTAGTGAATTGGAAATTTTATCCTTATACACGTCATGAATCTCTTGTTCGAACAACGATTAAAGGTAGTATTAAAATTGAGCATATATATATATATATATATAAAGTTCAATAGTTTTCAATCGAATAATAACTCATATTCAAAACTTAGTTTTCATTCACATGCTTTTCACCAAAAAAAAAAAAAAAGAACAAATAATTAAAAAGAAAAAAGGCAGAGAAAGAGAGAGTAAAGAATACAAATCTCAAGTGTTATAGCAAGACACGTTGACAATTACTAGCCCCTTGACACCCATATTTCCAGGACCTGATGGGGTGCCAGCACAACTATTGACTTACCATTCCATAAGGATTGCTGCCACCTTCCTTTGACGACCAATGCCCGGAAACTTCAATTACTACCCATTGGAGGAATTATGTATCCATGTAAAGGCATGAATTTCAATACGCTTGATTTGATTTTATGAATTGAAATTGAGTCTCAAAAGCGTTTTTGTCCTCTAGAATTATATGTGTTGACGTCTCAAAGTTTTTGCGAGGCAATTCCTAGGCTTGGGACAAGGCTGTGCCACTTGGGACCACTGTAAATCAGTTCGCCGTGGGCGGACCGGCAGCCGGCCTTGATCCCAGTACCAGTAGGCATCTTAACTACCCGAACATGCCTCTCCGCCTGCGGCCGCCTAATCACCAAGGGCTCTTGTATACACATCTTGCCTTTGCTCCACACAGAACAGCAGGGCTCAACCAGAACCTTGACAAGAATTTCTTGTTCTTTTTCTTCACAGCTCTAACATCACTCTCCAGGGGCACAGTTTGCTCGCGAGGGAGATTTCTATCAGGGAGATTGACATCGAACGTGTTGCTACTAGACCTCATAAAATAGTCAAGTTGTCTGGAAATGCTTTCGATTTCATAAGCATCAAGAAGGGAATTTTCTGCGTGGACAGGGCTGGGTATTTTTGATCCCTCCATGCTATCTTCCATCATTCTCACGGCTTCTAGCCTGTATCTTGAAGGCCTAGGGACCTCCCGAGTCCTTTTGGCATTAAATTCGCACTCGGGCTCTCCTGCAGACCCAGGACCATGCTCGTACCATGCCCAAGCAGCTGCCTTGACTATGGCTAGATCATCGGTGCAACCTTTGATGGGTCGTTTACTTTTATCCATGAATATGTTCAATGATGTAACATGAGGAGGCATTTGAAGCTTGGTACGATAACTCAAAATTGGGAAATGTCAAGCTTCATATGGAAGTTGCAAGGCTGGCGAGTGTTTTAACCGTCGAAAGTGTGCATCTTGCTTCAGAACAAAGGCATCAATTCTGATGAAAGGCGTTTTGTTTTGGCTTCAATTTGTTCCTTTTGTTGTGCTGTAAGCAATGAAGGAGATCATTCGTTAGATAAAGGGGTGCTGGTCCCACTAGTTGCCAATTGTGAGGTTGGTTAGGTTGAGACTTGGGGGTTCCCTTGAAGGGATTAGTTTGCACTTATGAATGCAACCCTTCACCCGTTTATCCGTCTGTAAAGTTTTTTTTGTTTTTGTTTTGGTTTTTTTTTTTTTTTTTTGCTTTTTGTCGTATCACAAGGGCTTGATGGGACAAAAATCAAGGTACTTGTTAACCATCCCACCCACCCATATTTTTCAAATTTGTGAAGAAGAGCCGATGCCCCTGGCAGTACGCAAGATCAATACAAATTACTAGCGCCCATAATACGGCAGCAACCTTCGCACACAGGTATGCATGTACTTTACGGTTCTCCTGGCTACTCATACTTCAACGTGATCAGTTCTCCAAAAGGCTATATACAAAGCTTTTAAGAGAAGTTCTGAAGACCTACACACACTCACACACACACACACATATATATATATATATATCTAGGAGATTCTCATTCACTTTGCCACACCACACGTCCCTAAAAATCCTGTACACACGAACTATAAGCTACGTTACAACCTCAAACCAGAGAAACCAAAAAGGAGGAAACAATATTTTATTGTTTTTTTTTTTTTATCTCTCATCACCAATATTTATAACGTTTTATAGAAAATTAGAATGAAAAGTTTAAAGAAAACAAAGAAAAGAAATAAAACAAAGAAAAAAAAAAAAGAAACTACAAGCAACCCAGAATGTTCAAATAATAATAATAAAAAGGCAGAATCTCCACGCAGCAGCTCAGATCCTAATAATAACAAAAAGTCCAACAACAATTTTTCTGCCGCAAACCGGATGCCCACAAAACTTGGAAAACACTGCTCTCCACACTACATCACAATCATTCCAACAGAGATTCAATCCTTTAAGAGTCATGCCCCTTGGATTGGAGTCATGCTAGCACTCCTAACATCTAGAAGCACTTATCTTTTTTCTTTTCTGTTTTTTTTTTTTTTTAAGGAAAGCAAAACACTTTAATTCATGACATCCCGATTATAAAATAGCATACTCAAGTTTCAAAACCACTCATCTGTAAAAGCAAACCCTGCAACAGCCCCTAGGTTAAAACCCAGAGGCACGGGAGACAAAATGGCAGAAACTCCCTGCACCAAAACCAAAAGACAAAACAATACGCGGGGCTTGCACAAATAATCACCCAACTCAATCACACACAGGAGATCCTATCCTCTTATAGCTTGTTCCCCTTGACCCTATCACAATAACAAATCACAAGTATCAAATTCAGAGCAACGAATCCATGCATTCTATTGCAAGTGAATTCTCACACATGGGTGGTAGTCGAAATTCAGTTTTTTGATATCGTATGATAGATAAGGATTTTCTCACTTCTTTTGGAAAGACAAAATCCTCCGCATGAAAAAAAAAATCAAATAAGAAACCATAATGGTGAGGCTTTAAAATTACTCGAGATAGCTCAAACAGGAGCCAAGGAAAAGGATCCTTTAACTTAACATACTCCTAGCATCCAACCTCCAATGCCAATAACCTGTAAAAAATGGCGAAACTTGAAGAGAAACCCAATCAGCTAGAAGACCCATTTGCCTTTTGTAACTTTTTTCCATATACTCGCAACTCCATCTCGTTCAATAAACAAGAACAACATAAAATGAATTTGTAAATAGAAGAAAGAATTACTTATTGATTAAGAATGAGCAACGAGGTGGGGTAACAGCGACAAAAGCGTTGCACGGTTACAGCAACAGCGGCAGAGGCAGTGTGACACCGACTTTGTACCATAAGGGGTTGCTCAGAGTTCAATCAAGTTTGAGTGGGATTAAAGCGTTACGTTATCGTGAAAACTAATTTTTAACATTTTGAGAGAACTAATTTTTTTTTTCTTGAGAATTGCTCTTTTTTAAAAAAATAAAAAATAAAAAATCGTATAACCTTTACCAAACAAGTTTCTCTTCGCCTAACTTAAAAATTAAGAAAAGAAGAATATCGTCTATATTCAAGCAACCATGGAGTCAAAATTCCAGAGAGTGGAGGCAAATGCCTAAACTGAAATTCGAATTTTGGTCTAATTTTATTGTTATTTTATATATTTCTCCCACTAAATTTTTTATTTTTCTCCCACTCCTTGTTATCATTATGATTATTTTTACCCTCATATCTTTTTGCTTGCCGTCTGCTTACCCCAATGCCTAAAATTCCTGCATCCGCCACTGCATGCAACTAAGACACGGAAGCATGTCTCCAGCAACCCTTATAATGACCCAATCTCGTATAAACAGTCCCCCCCTTCCCCCCACCCCCTCCTCAAGGAATGAAATGTATAAAATTCAAAAATTTACAACAATATTGAAAAAATGGATTAAAAAGGGTCGTCAGAAAGATTCTATGGATCTTTAAAAAAGCATACTTTTTTTCTGGCAATGAGCCCCCTCCCTGCAGCTTACAACTTACGTCTCTGGCGATAACAACTTTCAGCTTCAATACGCTTGATTTCATCATTCAACACTTTCAAGGATTCTACTCTCTCTTTGGCAGGCTTTTCACTAACCAAGGCCAAAAGATGCTTCAAACACCTAACATACTCGGACTTTACATCAGGAAAATCAGAAATCGATCTCTCATCTTCACACTGCACAAAAATAAAAAATAAAAAAAACATGTTCCTACATAATTTTTGTGTTACGATCATACTTAAAGAAAGAAAGGGAAGGAGTTGAAGCATTGCTAATGACATGCCACGCAGTTTTCTGTTTAATGATGAATGAACAAGAAGCTACCAACAAAATATATACTAATTTAAGAACGCTGCCCAGCCACATGACTAAAACCGAAATATGGGTGGGACCAAGGACATTTCATGCCAAAGTGGAGTTCTCAGAAGCTAATTCAAGATCCATGGTGACAAAAAAAATGATCAACTCAATTCCATGCTTGAAATCAATCCATGTTTCGTGAACTGCCCGTCAACCAACTACCTCATTCTAGAGAAAATAATATGTGCCTTCTACTCGCAAGTCCTGTAATTTAGGCATATGCATTTTATCAAACTAGACTCTTTTGGCTTTTTCAACTTCTATGTATCAGCCACATTACAAAGATAACTAGGGGTGTATGTACCCAAAACAAAAGTTAACCAGGGGTGCGAAAGAGACAGTGTGCACCATACTGAAACAAGTACAACATTGTAGGAAGAGTCTGATTGGAAGGAGTTTGTTGTGGGTGGGGAAGGGGGGATGGCATACATGGGAATAGAAGATAATTGACTGGCAGTAAGGAACAAGACTGAAAATACATAACAATCAATATTTGAGACAAAACCAAAAGGCCCAGGAAAAGCAGTTCCAAAAAAGTATTCAATAAGGAAAAGATAATAAATCAAAATGGCTGATCAGAAGGACATGCAAGATTTGAGCATATTACCATATTGAGTATGCACCATGGAAATCAACATTTACAAGCTAACCTAGGAACAGACAGAGCACCAAAAAAAAATCCTGCGGAAAACAATCACTGGCAAAAGAGAACAACATCAAAAAGGAAAATGAAGAAACATCAAAGGAAAACTGAACAAGAGGCTTGGAGAACATGCAAAGGGGACAAATTTGGATTAGGGGAACAGGAGACTGTTCCTCAAGATGCAAGGGGGGCAAGTTCAGATTAGCTAACTTTAGTAGTTAGTTTCCAGAAACTCACAAACCCAAGTCACATTATCTTTGCCATCCCAACAGAAAAAGATAAAAAGGCAGAGGCCTCTGATTTAAAAATTTGGGAACATATGAACCTAGTTCCTTCATTTTAACCAATCTAGAAAATCAGTAAATCCTTGTCTATTCACATAATGGGCACCCCCTCCCCCTACCTCACTCCTCCCTTCCGCCACCCCCCCCCCCAAACAAGACACAAACACAGAAGCAAATTGAACTCATTCACTTGCCCCTGCACCTCGCTGGCACACAATAAAAGAGAACGTAGAGTATGTGCATCACCATCCAGTAAAAGAAGAAACATACAACAGATGTTACCATCCATTGGCAACCATATTTCATATAAGTATTAAACAACCATGAAATACCTCTTTGTAAGTAGAAATACATTGAAAAAGTGCATTTTCAGCATCCTCAGTGGACAGACGCTCACCCTATTCAACAATACAAGCAGAACAACAGTTATAACAAGTTGTATAATACTAATAATCCATGGAAACTTGGGCAGAAAGACTTAGAAAAAGAAGAAATAGGCTTCAATAAAGCGTTTGAAGCATTAGAAGCTGCGCAATTGGTCTAAAATTACAAATTTTCAGGACCAAGAAGACTCTTCAGCTTCAAGAATTAGTTTGAGGTCATCATACACCATGGACAACATTATTATGGTGTAAAAGATGGCTCTTTCAATGACAAGTCTTTGTTCTGCCTTGCCCAAACCACAGATCAGTGCAAATGTATACACTCAACCAAATGTGCAGGAGAGGCATTGATATTCACCTGCCGCCAAAAGCACAGCTATACTAATGGATCCATAACTATGTGTTATTAACACAAAATGTTGTTATGTTCGCCAACAAAAGTCTTCAATTGGAGGAAGAAAGAGGTATACAACAACCACATAACGTTAATCATTAGTTTTGTTATCCCATCTGGGGAGACTTGCTACTGGTTGTACATGCCTAATCTACTGTTATTCACTGCATTGAGAACATTGAATAACCCTGATAGAGAGAGGCATAACAAATTTCCTGTGGCTTCATTTGTATCAAATGCAGGTTAGAGGTGGCATTGAGAATACCGCAAACATAATTATGATGATAATTAATGTTGATGTCCGAAGACAAGGAGAGTAAATGAATAAAAAGAAATTCAAAGTTTTGAAGATAAAAGTACAGAACAATATCCAGAACAAAAGATTGATGTTTGTTTTATGTAATCAGGTATTCACGTACATCTAGTAACCAGCATTCAATTTGAAATCCAAGGGAATGCCTTGTGAAATGTCAGCAGATGTAACCAATTGGGACTACTTTTGTAGAAATTACTTGCAAACAGATTAAAAAATTGAATTAATTTGAAAATGAAAAATGCTCTGCAAAGGTTTCTTGCTGAGAAAGAAATGAAGAAATTTCACAGTGGTGAGACTATTTCCACCAATTGAATTGGCTAGGCACATCGTGAATGGTCCAGAAAAAACTCTCATTTAGCTGGACCAACTTTCTTGTATAGAGACAACAAATTAAGGGAACTTTTCAAATTTCATGAGTAATTATGTTCTTTAATACCAACCATTGACTCATTTAACTTCCTTTTCGTCAGCTCCAAATCCCCGAAAGCATCAAGTGATTGCAGCTGTAATTCAGAATAATAATCCCATCATTTATCCATCCAATCAAGGCAGTATAAAAAAAATGTCACAATATAAAACCAAAGCATTCAAATTACAGCCTAAATGCAGATCTTGTTTCAACAGACTAATATCTCCTCATCATTTACTCATGCATGCCATAGCCAAGCATTGCAGAAGAAAAAGGAGTGGTGAATAAATTTATCATTTTTAGCAGCCCATTTTCCATATTACAAACAACTACTACATCAGCTTATTAATGCCCACAATTAAAGCAAGGCATTATTGTCAGAAACAACTTTGAGGAACCGCTTTCTAAGGCCAGACAACTCAATATGACTCATTGAAGTACATAAAAACACAGGTAAAATTTACTTCAGTGGAAGGAACAGTATAATGTGCTGAGAATAAGAACCAAAGGTTGACATGAAAAAGATTGTGATACAAATACAATTAGAAGCAGTAACTGAGATAGTTGGATGTACTTAGAGGAAATGATGGACATACCATTGGTTACTGTGTATAAAGGACATGAAATTGGGAAATCCAGCAGGAGACTTACAAAAACAATACAACACATGGATAAACTAAGAAATGCTAGAAAACGTTGAATTAGAACTATGAATTTACAACTTCTATTTTTCAAGGATGCGTTGACTCTGCATTGCACAAAAAAAAAAAAAAAAAATTCTTACCTCAACAAAAGCAAGTTGACACGAAGAATAACAAAGAGGAACCATAACACTATAGCTATAAAACTACATTGAAACAAAACATATATGAATTTATAGCTTGCTTTTCAGTCCAACACCACTTACTCACTTCGTCAACTTCTATATGAGCACCAATGTCAGTCAAAGAAGTTATTAGAACAATTTCAGCACTGACTCTTTGTTTCCTGGCATTTCCACCATTTCTGAAGCATTTGGCCGACGAAAATTTCTACTTCGTGGACAGTGACCATAAAACATAATTAGAAACACAGGAACACCAGCCCATGGATATCTTTGTGGTTTACAGCTTGGCAGAGAACCACATCAACTTTGAGACCCAGATGGGAGGATTTATTAACTGTTGGGTTGACAGCAGGACAGTGGCTAAGTTCGTCTATAATTTTTTACTAAATTTAATCAATATTTTATTTTTTATGGATTTGCTAGCAAAACTATACAATTCATATATCTTTCAAGGGTTAACCTAATTAAGCTGTAAATTTGATCTGTATAGACATTTTGTATTCAGCTTTTTACAGAAAATAGGAATTCCTTGAAAGTTAGAAGTAAATTAATAATGCAATAGAACAACAACAACAACAAAGCCTTAATCTTAACTTAATTGGGGTTGGCCACATCAATCTTTTCTTATCATTTTGTTCTATTATAAACTAAACTTGGTACAAGATCTAAATGTTCTAAACTCATCCTACTTAGGTTGTCCTTGCCCCCAACTTTCACCATCCACCTAGATTTGGTCACTTCTCTTAATCAGACATTTGTAAGTCTATGTTGAACATGTCCAAACCAATGCAAGCATAACTCCTCAAATTATCTCCAATGCTGCTACACAAAAATCCTAATTTCTTATATGGTCCTTCCTAGAGTGGCTGCAAATCAATCAAAGCATTCTCATCTCCAATACACTCATTTTTTGGAAGTGCTGTTTCTTGGCAGCCCAACACTCGGTATCATACCTCAATATTAGCCTAATTGCTGCAGAATATGTAAATCTCCTTTTTGGCCAATATTTATATGCTGAAACAAAAAATTAGTTGGATGACAAGATAGAGATGCTTGGTTCAAAATTATAAATTTGTTGGTGAAGTTCAAATACTGCTACCCATAGAATAAAAAATAAAAATAAAGCTTCTTTAGATTCATTCCAAGTGAATGGAAAATGTCTTACAGTTTCAGAGGCAAATCCACCCACTGGGTGCAAACCAGTTTAACTTTCCATTAGCTTTTCAATTAAACAAGCCGTATCTTGATGATAGACCCACTAGGCGACATATGCCATCATATAGATTAAGGCAGCATTCTATATCTTTGTTTTTTCACTCATGCTATGATCACATTTTGTAGGATAGAAAAACTACAAACATGGCTACCATACAATCCCTTGTGTTAAAATCCAGGTGTTTCATTATTGGCTTCTAGACAGATGTTTCATTAGATGCATATTCCAATTCCAACTTTTCATCATTTATCACTTGTTGAGTAGGAAATCTTGATCTTCACAATTCTTCTAGTCCTTTGAATATGGGAATGAACACAAAAGAAGAATAAATAATATAAAACACAAAAAATCTGGGTAAAGGCTCACAAAACTAAAACACAAGACAAAATCCAAAATCTTCTTTTTTTTTTTTTTGGACATAAGACAATCTGATTGAATATTTTAATTTTAGTCTAGAATTTATCTAGTCTCTTCTAAAGGATAAAATTTTAGTAAATATGCTGGACTTCGGGGAAAAGGAACTTACTAGAATTATCAATGCTGTATGTCCTTGCTTTGCGGTTTCACTAGATGCTCCATTCTTTTTCTTGTTGCCCAATTGTTTTCTAACTTTATTTAAGATCTTCTGTGCTATCCTAACAGAGAAAGGGAATTGATATGACTAATCAATAAGGATCCATAACAAGAAATTGAAACCAAATAAATTTATAAGCAAGGTCGGCTAAGCATGCCCTTTCCAGTTGTCCAATCAATATGGAACAGCATACTCTTTCCAGTTTGTCCAATAAACATGGAAGAGATATACCTTTAAAAATCAAAATATCAATTAATTGTTGAGTTTGGGGTACAAAATGTACAAGGAACTTTAAATTTCTGAATTAATAGTAGCAAAACCAAAGACAACTAAAAGTAGCATATCCATGAATGCAATGGAAAACCAAGGAAATATGAAGGAAAAGGCCTTGCTCCAAAATTTTGAGGGATCCCAAATTTCAGAGGGAAAGACCAAGTGAAAAAGAAAACAAAACAAAGGCAGAAATATGACTTACAGAAAAACTATAACAGTGACTCCAAGCACAACATTTTCAGCTTAAAATGTAGCAATTATTGGAATGTATTTGTACTTAATACACGATGTAAACAGTTGCAGAAAAAGAGAATGCACAAGACAAGATAAGACCAGTACCATAAGTTCTGCAGCCTTTTCCAATCCAAATGCAAAATAATTTCATAATCTAACTAAAAATAAATTATTTTGTTTTTCACGGTAGACATAATTTAAAAATTGGGGAATTTTTAATACTTAGCAAAAGAAAAAATTTTGAATTATATAAAACAACTCCTAGAAGCTTTTTATAAGTTTCTGGATTCATCTAATTTGCCAAAAATGTCATGATTCTAGAGAAGAAGTGGCAATTACAATTCGACCATCACTTACATAAGTCAATTCAACGATTCATCACAGCCTCCTAATTACAAACATAATAGTAAAAGGAAAGAAACAAAAACCTCATGAAATAAAGTCTCCTAAATAAGCAAAATATCTAAACTAACATTAATCAAATAAAAAATTACAAATATTCAGATTAAATGCAAAATATCTTAATAAAAACCTTAATAATAAAAATATACCTTCTAGATTCTTCATCAGGGAAACTTCAGAATTCTTACTCAATCAAATGCTTATATTTTGTTTTGTTTGAGAACTACCATAAAATAAAACAAAAGCCAACCTCATAGAGTTGTGCAGAAGATCTTTTGCTTTATCAAGCTCAACTATTGCTGCAGCAATATTCATTTTCTGTAGCCTATTCGACTTCAGCATTGCCACCCTGGCAAGTTCAAGCATATTGGCAGTAATCTGGTCATGGAAAAAGTGGTCAAATCCCATCCTACACAGTCTGCATAGTTTTAGCTTACTAAATTAGATACAAAGTGAAAAGTTGACATGTTGCCAAGAAAGTTGAAAAGTAAGATGAAGCACATTCTTTAAAAATAAACAATCATCAGAATGATATGTCATCTCTCTCTCTCTCTCTCTCTCTCTCTCTCACACACACACACACACACACACTCTCATGCAGTTCATTTATGCAGATAGATATAATATGCAAGTTGAATGTCTCAAAACAACAAACCTGAATGTGATTTTCAGGAAGTAAGGTTTTCCTAGCTTTAAGGCACCTGCAGATAAAAATTAAAGGATGTAATATTATTGAAGCCAGGAATGATTACATATTTACTATACTTCACCTTTCAAGTAGTTCTTCTGCTTCCTTCAAGTTCCCAATTGACTGAAGGGTCAAGGCCAGACTTTCAGCTGCAATTACAGTGTCCAAAGAATTCCATCCCTGTATAGCCAGCTAGCTATTAAATCAAAGAACTGAACATGAAAGCAAATATTCATAAAGAAATATGTCACAACAAATAAGAAAGCCAACAATCAAATGCTTCCTTAGAACTCACTTTCAAATTTCACATGAAAGACATTTGCTTTTCTGCAATGCATAAAAGCCTTCTACACATGTATCTGTAGTTATGCCCATGCATGCATCAAATGTCATAATCCAAATGTATGAATTTTTGATTCTATTGGTTCAGCTAAATCAAGGACCATACAAGGGCAAAAGAGAAAGTAACAGGGTTCACAACACATTTTGCATAGAGAGGTCAAAGGAAAACATTTTCCAGCTCCATTTCAGTGTTTTAGTAAGCATCTAGTAATTGAAAACAACTAGAAAGCAATGGACAAACCCTTAGTGACATTAAAGATATAATTCATAAAGAAAACAGCAGCATTCTTGGACAGAAGCATTGTGAGACAAATGTCAGGAACACATAACAGAAGGAGGAGGAAATAAGTCAAACCTTGGATAATTCCATGATATGCTGGATCTTTCTCTGCACTTTTTCTGCTTCTGCAAGATTATTGAATTTTAAATACACCTGGAAAAGATAGCAATTATTTAAGTAATATTGTAGTGCAAGATCGGGAAGTGAAATAGTTTAGACAATGAGATATTACAAACAGTAAAACTTAATTTTTTTTGCATTTAAAATGTAAACATGTGAATGCTACTAAACTTGGACGTTTTTGTCTATGCAAAATGACACTTCCTTCACATTCTGGGATAATGAAAAAAATGAACGAAAATGTAACCACCTGAGCAAGGTAGCGTAATCTCCGTAGGCACGCAACTGACTCCTCTAGGCCATTTTCCTATATAACTATGTTGGACATCAGCAAGATTGACAATGTTGAACCACAAATAGCAGAAAGCACATAAACAAGTGTTACTGATTAAAACATTGCCATGCACCTCTAATATCCTGATAGATTCCTGAATAAGTGCTTCTGCATCCTTTTCTTTTCCCAGGAGATACAGTGCCTGTACTCACAATTGTTCAGGAACTTATGAGTTAATGCAACAAAAAAAAAAAAAACAATGAAAGGCATGTTCAAAAACCCTCTCCCCTCCAAAAAAAAAATAAAAAATCCACCATCTCACTTGTCAGACAACTATCCTTCTCCATTTCCACCTCCTGCTACATTTTTTCTCTCTTCTTTTTCTGCATCAGCTTCAGAACTCTTTCTTTTTTTGGGTTGTATCAGAAAAAGTCAGCACTCTCTTCTTTGTCTTCACACTCTAGACCCTCAGCCCACAACAAAAGATGCAGACAATGATTTATCTAAATTTATTGCTCTTGACATCTTTGGCTGAAAAAAACTCTTCCCAGAAAGTTGCTACCAAGCAAATGGGGAAGGAATGAGGATTAGGATGGCCTCCTTTCCACTCAGAAGGAAATGCAGAGCAAAAAATGATGACTAGTATTTGTCTTACTCTTCATTGACTTTAGTCAAAATCAGCACAACTTAAACTTGATCCCAAAGTGGTTGGCTAAAGCAAAATTAGAATAAGAAACCAAAGATGGAAAGTCTAGCTCCTCAGAAAGCAAGCTCTATCAGCAAAAGTAAGATTAACTCCTAATGTTGTGCATGTTCTATACAACACATCAACTGTATCAGTGGGAGGTTGTACATGCACAAAATGAATGCAATGTTAAGGATTTAATGGAAATCCCCAATAAAAGAAAATCCATATACCAATAGGCATTCACAATTTATTGTCAGACATGACAAAATATAATCACAAATATCTAAATATCCCTTTTCCGAGAGCAGTGAAACCACAAGAAGCATGATGATAATAAGGGTGAAGCTGACAAACAATGTAGCTAGTTAACATGGTACAAGCAATTAAAGCTACTTACAGTTCCAAGGTGATACATTGTATCTGCATAGTCTGGATTGTTGTATCCAAGTACACGCCCCTTTATCTTATGGTTAAACATGATGTTGAGCATTATGAGGTCAAAGTTTGAGCCAATTATGGATGGGAGAAGAATCAAATAAGAAGCCAAATTGTGAGTTTTATTCAAATCCAAAAATAGAAGAAAATCAACTCCTCATATTGGTGTACTCGCCATACCTTTAAAGCAAGCTGCACAAAGAGAACAGTTGTGGGGGGGCAAGGTGCAGAGCATTTTGTCAGTAGAATTCATGGAAGACCATAAGTCAAAAACTGGAAATATGCACATAATAAATGTACAAAATAAAATTTAAGCAAGAGATTCAAAACTGACATAAAGCTACAGACTACATGAATCAACTATAGCTTCTACATTCTTACTCAAGAGAAAGAGGTTGTGAAGCAATCACATTGGGGAAACGTGTTTGCCTCTACAGTAAGAAGCTCACAGAATTAACAATGTTGTTAAACCATGACAAGCATCCAACCAACCACCTTCACAGGACTAGGCTGGACGCTCTGTGTTAAGTTGGAAGGCTTTTGGGGGAAAAAATGAGGCTGCAGCACAGCAGCCTTGTGTTACTTGTATAAGTAGTCCAACAAGAAACAAAAAAGATAAAAGTACCCATGCTTCAAAACATACTGTCACACTCCCCTTCAAGCTGGAACATACATGCAGTATACTCCAATGTTGTCACAAATGAACTTTACTTGAAAACCCCCAAAAGACTTTGTAAATAAATCAATGAGCTGAGTTTCAGAATTTACATGAGTAGTTCTATCTCATTTAACAAAAGTCTCTCTAATAAAGTCGCAATCAAATTCAATAAGTTTGGTTGTCTCATGAAAGACTGGATTCCAATCAATATGAACTATATGTTGGTTGTCACAATCAACTCCATGCATGTGGCAAGCACAACTTGATTTGATAGCTAAAATCCAGTATAATTACAAGCATATTGCATAACCACCCAACTGGTAGCATTGAAGAAAACTTCATCCTGCCTCACAGTGTCATCTGAGTACCAAAATGAAGCTACCACACTATTTTTTCTAGAGCAACAAGAAGTAAAATACTTTAATATAGCTTCTGCACTGTCTATTTCCACATCCACAAATGTAAGTACCAAGGCAATCTTGCATGCAAAACCAAAAGCAAAAAATTCCGCAACACCGTGTCATTTTAACTAAATGATGATTGCCTCCCCGGCACAACTTTTAGTCCAAGTTTAACTATTAATCAATATGACCATGTAAGTTGCCAGGAAAAGGATTATTCCATAAGGTTGCAAGGAATTGTTTTCTGACTTCTGGTATTTTGCATCTTTTTCATAAATACAAGTAATTCTCATATCATACTAACTAATCTCTGATGAAAAGAAAGGTTGAAAGATGTCAAGAAACCATTCAACTCAAAAGCTTAAGTTATTGAATGAGGTCCAACAATGGATCATGTATTAAACTCTAGCCTACCCCCTCACTGAAAGCCCAGCTCTCTTGAGAGTTAAAGAATGAGGTCAATGTAATGTGAACTCATGATCACTTGGTTATGAAGACTTTCATACAATGTCAAGAAACCATTCAACCCAAAAACTTAAGCTGTTGAGTGAGGCAGAAGAATGGATTACATATTAAACTCTTAACAAAAAAGATCCAAATCCTAGGTAGTATCCTATTATAAAGGGAAAGTTCCTTTGGCCAAGTTCATTTAGCTTTGCAACTAACTTAAGCTGTTGAGTGAGGCACAAGAATGGATTACATATTAAACTCTAACAAAAAAAAATCCAAATCCTAGGTAGTATCCTATTATAAAGGGAAAGTTCCTTTGGCCAAGTTCATTTAGCTTTGCAAGTAAATATAAATCCAATGGAAATCAAGATGTTGATGAATCAAAACAGCAGAAGAATGTACACACTGTAAGGTACATTGATAATAAGGTTTAATGGGGCATCCTCTATGGTAAGCACTTTTTGACAGACAACCCCTACATTTTTAATTTGGCACTGAAGATGTCCACACTTATTGTTTCAAATCAAGAGTCTGTTAGACGTCAGCCTAATTTTAGAACAAAATTCAGTACTATATTTTTCTGGATAATTAAATCACCAATTTGTTTCTTTCCTCACAGAAAACATCTAAAAATATTTTCCTAAGAATTATATCAAATTTATTATTTTTCCTCTTTCTATATTAAAATTTTTTCTGAAAACAATTTCAAACTATCAAAATTTCTTTTTCAGAGAAAAGAATTAAAAATTTTATTTTAGTCTCCAAAACAATTCAAATAATACTGGATGTTGCAGTTAAATGTTATCTAGATATCTAAACACAGGAATTGATAGAAAACATTAGAAAAAGGATCCCCAGAACTGAATTTAAACCATGGAGATGTCATGGAAAAGTTTTTAAAAACACAAGAGATATCCATGAATTTAACCCCCCAATAATAACATTGTGTTCATATCTAGAGCTCATTTTCTAGATTGAGGTGATCTTTAATTCTGGTTTAAAATTAAATCATAATGGTTTTAACTGAATTTATTGTACTTAATAGAAAAGATGGAGAATGATGAATTAAAATCAGTAGGCAAGAATCCAAATCTCACAAATTCCTCATATTGTAGAAGTTATCAATCTTTTGATTGCTCTTATCAAGAACAATTATATCTTTGACATACCACACTTTAGGAGATGATTTATTTTCTAATGACAATCTTCAGACAAATGATTCAGTTGTAACCCAAGAATCAACCTTACACATTATATTGAAAGAAAGGATTATATAATTCATAGGTTATATTTGTATTACTGGGATTTAAGCTAAATGTGAAACTGTAGCCACACCAGCAAAATGAAAAAAATCACCAGAACCCCTCTAGATATTCATCTCTACAACCACCCACTGAAATTTTCTCTGAAAACATGAATTATGCACAAGCATTTGACTTCCATATCTCATGGTTCCATATCACAACTTTCAACTTTCAGCACAACTGAAGAATGAGGACAAAATGACAAGTAGGTCAACTCTGAGCATATAACAAAAGCAAGATATTACCTCATAGCACTTGCGAGCATCTTGAAATTTCCGTTGAACAAGGTAGAACTGCCCAAGGTTGTGAAGGGCAGCTCCCACACTGCAATAGGATACCACCCATTTTAAATTCACACATTTAAAAATAAACTAACTGAAGCATGACATTTTTTAATCAAAGACGTGCTTAGATATTATTAAGAAACCATTCCACCCAAGAGTTTAAGCTGTTAATCCAGGATATGGATCATATATTATACTCCAACATGCCCCCCACAAGAAAGCCCAGCTCACTTGGACTTGAAGTGTGGACAAGTCAAGCTCACTTATGCCCAAAGCATGAACAAACCAGAAATTCATAATTAACTCACAATTAAATGTGAGGGCAGCATAATTAAAACTCACGATCACTTAGTTATGAAAACTTTGATAACATGTCAAGAAATTGTTTCATCTAAAAGCTTGAGTTGTTAAGTGAGGTCCAGGATATTGATCCCATATTATACTCCAATAGAATTCTAGTTAGAGTCAGAAGGAGAAAACCAACAAGTATTCAAAGGAAAGGTAGACGTGGAGCCATGAAGGAGATTTTTCTGTCAAGGATAGTTGAGTCGGAAGGAGAAAACCAAGAAGTATTCAAAGTAAAGGTAGACATGGAGCCATGAAGGAGATTTTTCTGTCAAGGATAGTCTCCTATGAAGTTAGAAGAATCTTAATTAGCAAAAGGTACGAGGAACTAATTAAGAAGTACAACACATTGTTGTTACAAGTTACAATTTAGACAGCACAATATTAAGCCTTGGCTTTTGCCTTTTGAAGACCTGCATGACTAATAGAGGTGACACAAGTTGACCGACCCAAATAATCCAACCTAGCCTACCCGAATCCCAATTGACTTACACTAACTGAAAAATTCAATGACTTATAACTCAAAACATCAATTTCTCTCATATGGAAAGACATACTTTCTCCCTCTTGGGAGATCCCCCCTCTCTCTCACATGCACTCTTTGAGGAGATCCCTATATCTGAAGCTTTGATGCCATGTTAATAAAGATGAGTATGTTAGATGTCATCTCCTAATTAGGGAACAAGGCTATACTTTTACTACTATACAATATACATATTTGATGTTGTGCAAATGACAATTTACATGTTAACACAACCAATCTCTTAACAAAGTGGCCAAAGCCAATCCCAATAAAATGCTACAAAATTCCATGTCAAACACAAAACTTACCTATTAACCCGGACTTTACACATAATAATGTGAGACATACATTTTTAATAAAAAGCAGCCTCCCCTCTCCAATTAACATACACAAATACAACTTTCAAGGCAAATTTATGTAAGGGAGAAACTTGGTGGCAACAAAGTGGGAGCAATGCGGTAAGTGTGCATTGAAGTCATGTAATCTGGTAAAAGAATTATTGAATTCCAAAAAAATAAAATAGCATATGGAACATTTGATGAATTGTGTGCCTCCCACTATGTCAGTCAAGATCTTTATGTAATTGCCACAAAACAATCTTCTTTAATAGTAAAGAAAATTTTGAGCAAGCATACAAAAGCAACCATAAATGTTGGTAAACATACTCTAAACAGCCATTAAATGCTTTATGCATCATCTTTGCAGATACTCAACTTTAAAGTTACTACATGCAAAAATGCTATGCCTAGTTGAAGTTTGCCTATTGATTAACATACAAAGTACATTGTTCATATTATCATCTTAAAATGTCCATAATTTTGTATAATATCTGTAGGAAAACGTGATTAGTGGCTTATACTGTGCATAGTTAGCTATTTTTAGAATATATCTTTAGAAATAAACTAATTTATGTAGGCTTTTTTAAGATCCCCATAAGTTATGAGATTCGATGTATTTTTTACTTTTTTATCAATTTCCTTTTTTACTAGGTTTAGCATGTATAAAGTTATTGTCTAATGTATTATTAAAAATAAGAAGAATTATTACTCTTTCAATATCTGACATGGTATCAGAGCCATTGTCTTTCATAGTCTTCTTCCTCCTATTTTATTTTTTTTCTGACATCAAAACAAAGGCCTTAATTGCCTAGAATTGTTATTTTTTCTATAAAAGATGTTTGAGGTTGTAGAAACAATTTCTACAGCCCAATCAGAGGGGGTTCGATCTCAACAAATTGGAGAACTACAAAGTATTTAGGTTGAAAGTAAATGGCATTTGAGTGTCAGCACCATACTACCGTTCACAAGGCATATACAATAATCAGATTTGATGTTAGATTCAGAGCAAGTTTGAAACTTTTTGCACTTAGAATTGATATCAACCACTCTTTGTCCCATTTCACAAACATACCGTACATCTTCTGGACCAAATGCTTCCTCCAATATGTTGATGGCTTCCAAATATAGTGGTTCTGCCTTATCAAGTTCCTTCTTGACCCTGTATAGTTCTGCCTGAAACAGAAGAAAGATGAAAAAAGGGATTTCTCACATCAACAAGGTTCTGCCATATGCAGTGGATGCTTTCTTGTAAAAGTTCAAATTTTCCATGACACAACTTTTTTGATAGGAAAACAATTCCAGGAATAATCTACTTGTAAGTGATTGGTTCTTCCAGATGAGAAACCATTGGAATTACACATATACAAGCACAAGAAAAGAAAGGCTCAACCAATCAAGAGGGCAATAAATGATAGAAGAATCAAAGAAACAAGAAATATTAATACATAACATCTACATTTATGTGTATATGTAGGCCCAGAATTTCACAAAAGTCTGCAACTCCAAAAGATTTCCAGAATCATCGAAGAAAAGTTCCAAGAACATAACATGACAAAAAGCTTCATGTATATTCTGCTACTAAACACTTTCCTTTCTAATTCTTTCTATTATTTTCCTTCCACAAACAATAGAAAGGGCATCCCAGTGCACAGGGCTCCCATACCGTGAGGCCTGGGAAGGGTCAAATATACGCAACCTTACCCCAGTCTTTTAGACATGTTGTTTTCACAACTTGAACCTGTGACCTCCAAGCCACAATGAAATAACCTTACCAATACATCAAAACTTGTCATTCAACAATAAGCTAACTATGGAACCTATGACCTCCATTGTTCCTCTCCTTCCACAAAAAACAAGCTGACAAAAAATCTGGAAATTGATCATTTCATACTTATATATCCACCCCTCTAAACCATGCAAAAATATTAGACACCGTGGTAACCAACACTTATTCAACATCAAAGGGATAAAATAATGAGTTAAGGACAATGATCATAAACAAAGGACTCGCACACCACAGCAATGCTGCAACTATTTTTCTCCCAACAATTCATACTCAAATAAGAAAGTTAAGCAGTAATCATTGCCTCCATGATTGCATTTAATTTTAAGCAAGGAAGGTGCACAACACAAACACTTAGTAAGTAAAGTTAGCACCTGCACCCAGCTATTGCTGAATCCAACAGTATCTTTCACTTCTCAGTAACCCCATAAGATCATGTTGTAGAAATATCCATAGACCAAAGTTCACCCCTCCTTTAAGCGATTTGCTTCAAATCAAGGACAAGCTTCTCAACAAGAAGTAACAGCTTTTTTTGGCTCATGATTTTGACCACATTTTGGGAAGCCCTTTAATCTTCAAGTACCATAAAGGAAATAGAAAGGAAAAGGAAGGGGAAGATAAACATTCAACTAATCACCTCAGATTTGAAGAGCCATCCAATGCGAATTTCCAGTAAATAAAATTAACATATTCATTGAGAAAGAAGGAACAAAAAAAGTTACAGTATGAGAACCCTAAGAGGAACCAAATCAAATAAATAAAGCTGCAAGAGATCATCAAGTGCTTGCACAAAGCTTTAAATAACTTAAATGTTCAAAAAACCTAAATAGTGGACCTACCAAATTGTTGCAAGCCGATGCTACATGGGGATCCCTCTCCCCAAAACCTTCTTTTGCTTCTTGTATGGCAGAAAAGAAGAGCTTTTCAGCCTCTGCTAATTTTCCCTATAGGAAAAGCCAAAATCAAAATCCAAACTTTGAACAATGACAGCAAATTAAAGTGTAGATATCCAAGGTCCACAGGAAAATTTGCTTGCCTGTAGGAAGAATTCCCTTGCTTTATCAGTAAATACTCTCCATTTAGATGTATGTATGTTTGATACTACAGAACCATCCTCAATTTTGCGTAACCCAGCTATACTAGCCTCTTCAGAATCATTTTCAGAGCTACTAATACCTTCAATTGTTGCATCTGCAGAAATCAGGTTTTCATTGATCCCAAGAATAATTGCTGCAAATAAACAACATTGAAGCTATAAGAAAAAATATCAGCAACAATCAACAGAATAAAAGGTGCAAAGTGAAAGCTAAGATACCAAAGTGAGATTGCAAAACCAAGTAGAAATAAATTAATTCTATATGAAACGAACCCTTTTTGACAGTAAGGCACATGTGATGGAAACTCAACCCCTAAAAAAGTCAATTATTTCTCACAAAATGATTCCCATACTTGAGGATAAGAAGACAAACATTTGTCACGTAGGAAAAGAGAATTTGCTCTAGCCGCTGTTTGTTTTAATGCCCTCTCAGGGACTTCAGTATTGATATTTCAGAAATTGTAAAGCTGACAGGACTCAGAAGCTAATTTAGGTGCTTGTGGTCAAATTCCAATATGTGATTTCACTTCTCCTATGCAGCTAGAAACAAACAAGTACATCAAAATCTATATGGACTACATGCCAAAAGTTATATCCTCCCCATGAACTAAAAGAAATCATTTATAGGATCATAAAGACATGAATTATTTACATTAGACCCAAAATGGAAGACAATGAAGCAGCATCATGTGCAAAAACAAGTTCACCCATGCCCAACCACCCCCCTCCCCCTAGGGCATCCAAGCCCACTGACCAATAGACACACAATGCACATAGAGAGAGAAAGGAGAGAGAGGAGTTTTAGCAATAAGCTATCATTATTAAATGCAAGTATAGAGTATAGCAAAAGTAGTTTATCAACAAAATTTCACCAAGTGCTTTAAATTGCCACTGCTGTACACATATAAAAATGCCTATTTTTCCTTTTCTTCTCATGCATCACAAATTTTAGCAAGAGTACACAGTAGAAAGCAATACTTCACAGAAAACATTAACTCATTGCCCATGTGGAATGTCAAGAAATCATTCCATCCAACCCTAAGTTATTAGGAGAGGCTAGAGATATGGATCCTATATATACTCTAACACACCTTTTCATGTGAAAGCCCAGCTCACTTGGGCTGGAACCAACTTACTTGGATTGTCAAGAAACCATTCCATACAAAAACTTAAGCTGTTAGATGAGACCCACAATATGGATTATATATTATAATCCAACATGATGTTTCACAAGAAAACAAAAAATTCAATATATATCAGCTGGCAGAAGAGATGGAGGGCAATACTGCCACAGTTCCATGGATAACCCCCATCAGTCATGTTCCAAGTGAGTGTACATCATATAACACATAAAGAGTTTGTTGTTATAACTTATTATCCCTTCTACATCTCCACATCAAACCATGCAAGACAATATGTACTTTTATTAGATAGCCTCCTTATTCAATCCAAAATCAAGATATCTAGAAATATAAATCCCTTGCTACCAAACACCAACATATAAGTGTCTAAACCCAAATGCTTGTTAAGTAGAAACTTGAATTGCAAACTTTGCACACATTTTCAAATTAAGTTATGAACTCTCAATTTGATCAAATCAAGTTATCCACACTTCAACATAATCAAATAACATTGTTAGAGTTTAATATATAATTCATCCTCAAGCCTCACCATCAACTTAAGCTTCTAAGTTGAATGGTTTGTTAACATGAAATCAAAATTTTTTATGACCAAGAGGTATTGAGTTCAAATCATAGTACCCTTATTTTTCGCATTTAATTATGAATTTCTACAATTCATCAGGCTATGTACCTTGTTCACATTTTCAACCCTATAGGTTAGCACATAAGGGGGGATGTATTAGAGTTTAACATGTGATATATTCTTAGATCTAACAACTTGAACTTTGGGTAGAATGGTTTCTTGACAAATCCATTATATTGTACCATCATGTGCCACATCACCAAACGGCTGTTGATGTGTACAAAATAGTGAACACATAGGTTGAGCTACTATTGACAAGGGGCACTTTTGACAAACTACTCATTTCTTTCATTTCCCTCTCCTCCAACTCAATGCTCCCTCTCTCTATCTCTCCATCTCTCTCAATGTGTTTTTATTGCTAACCCAAAATCCCAAATTACTTGGATCTAAAGAGAACCGTGCATTTATTTTTTCCTATTTCCTCTGCTTGTGAGAGCACACAAATTCAACACATACAATCTATTGGTGGGTGGTAGGGGGACGGCAAAGATGATAGGCCTAGAAAGAGCAACATAGGCAGGAGCTCATGCTCCTTCAAGCAAATATCATGACCTGAAACACCTCTCTCTCTCTCTCTCTCTCTCTCTCTCTCTCTCTCTCTCTCTTCCTTCCAGCAGTTATAGGACTAGTACATTCATTCAGTTGTTGTGCTATATGGCTAGTAGCTCCATTTCTCTGTTGTCATTTTGTCTTCTCTTTCCTCCCCACCAAAGAAAAAGGTATGCATAAAGGTAGAAGCTAATTAAAATTGAGATCAAGCTTTTTGCAGTGGTAGCCAAGTTTTCCAGCACAAGACTAAGAAATCTAAGTCCTATGCCTTAATTCTTAACCTATATTATCTCAATTTCCCATCAATTTGAAGACGGTAAAAATAGTTCAATTATCACATTCACCAAAGAGCAAAATAGAGGCTGTGGATTCAATGGCACAATGCAGGTCACTCCTGTGCATTTGGAAATCTATATACTCACAGCTATGGAATAAAGAACACTGCTGCACTTAGCACAGCTTTGTTCAACAATGGTACGCCATATGGTGGCTGCTATCAGATAGCCTGCCATGCAACCCAGGTCTAGAGAGAGAGTGGTAAGGTTGGACAAGAGATGGAAAAGAAAGAAATGAATAATTTGTCGAAAACACCCCTGGTCTACAGTAGGTCAACCAATGTGCTGGCTATTTCAGGTAACATGACACATAATAGCGGAGAATGACAGAAAAACCATATTTAATAATAGTTTAAGAGTTGACAACCTAAAATGACCAAATTGACAGTGCACAGCCCAATTTTAAAAGTGCGCAAAGTTCATAATCTAAATTGGTGCTTAACCCATCTTATAGCTATGCCATAGTTTCCTTTTTACTGTCTAAGCCCTAACTTACTTTAAACGTTTATGATTTCAACCTAAAACTCAAAGAATTCCCCATTGCCCAAAATTTACTTTCCTACAAGTCTACCTTTGTTTTCATCTTGGTCAATATGGAAATATTCACTCGAAAATCAAAATACAAACACCAGTATGGTGTGATTAGAGGAAACAAAAATAACTATTGTTGTATGATTGTGATTTCAAAACTTAGGACAATGCAATGTGAGAGAAACATACCGACTTGTGAAGCAATGATAGCCCATAGATAAGGATCCCCTTTCTTTATAAACCAACTAGAACATGCCAGTCTATATTTATGGGTCAATTTTATTTCACCTGCAAGTGTATAAGAAAGAAGTCATTGAGAATTGAAAGCAATGGCAAATAGCATACAAATAACCTAAAAATGACTTGGTTTTATCATCATTTTTTCGACAGGATGATGAAACAAATTCAAAAAGCTACTAAGAATGGGATATCAATTGTCTGCAATACACAATTATACAAATCAAAATTCCACCAAGCAAGAATCTCAACAAACTTTATGAGTAAAATTGTCAACACAACTTTTGGTGTTTATGTAGGAACTCTTGTACTTCACTCTCTCAAAGAAATACACAATAGAACAGCATGCCAAACCTCTCTTTGATCCAGGATCCACAACCCTCCAAAAACAAGCAAAATTTCCAAAATCCATGTCCATAAACATCACGTACCAAGGAGTTCTAACCAATTTTCAACGCAAAAGCAATGATTTACCAACTCCTCATGCTTTAATCACAGAAAAGCACTCACTAACAAAATTATGCCTTCCTTCATTAAGTCAAAATCCTCTCACAACTCTCAAGTGGCTCTCCAAGCAACTTTGATGGTACCTGTGTCTTCCAAAAGGCTTTCCAAGAAAAATAACCCTCACCCCTCCATCTAGCCAAAAAGAGATCAATGTATAAATATTTCAAACTGCAATGCCCTTACCCATTTCTCTGAAAATCCCACTTGACTGTATTCAGAAATTATCATATTTAATGAAACCACACTCTGAAAGACCAGGTTCCATACAAGCTGCCTTTTGCAGCAATATGTGTTATGAAAGAATAACATGTTCCCATTAAATCAAGAGAGAGCACAGCCACTCAAATTGGAGTTGTAGAGGAGTACGTGGACAAATCAAGCCAAAATTAATAGAAGATTATCTTCCACTTTGGAAAAAACATATGGAAGATAATCTCCCTCTTTTACTGCACCAGGAATTACTGGATTTTTAACTCTAACGATAATACATAGAACTTATAGCACAATAAAAAGGAAAAACTTGCAAGGCAATGCCAAGTCTGGAATTCAAGAGCAAGCAAATTTCCTTTGGAAACATAGACCCAGCCAATTTCCAAATGTTATCTGTCACCATTTCAAATGCCCTTTGCCTTTAAGGACCAATGGTAAACCAAAAAAAGCTAATATGAAACTGCCCAACCTCAGAACCAAAAATACAAGCTGGTCAACATTAATAATGTCACCCACTTTTATGAATCGCTGTTCATATCCACAAACACTCCATAATTATATAACCACAGATACAATCAGTAAATCACAATTACCAAGAAATTCAATTTGCGGAATGCTTTCGAATGATTAAAAACTCCCAAGGCATTCGAAGGCTAAAGATTCAATATTCCCTAAAAAGAAAAGAAAAAAAAAAGGAAGCAGAAACAAAGAAGAAATATAACAAAGTTACAAAACAACAAAAGGCCAACAACTCAGTATGGAAATAATTAAACAACCACATAGGATGCATTGTACGTACTGGGAAGCGGATTAGAAAACGTGTTGTAGTTCATTGCACAAGGCGAATACGAGTTTCTTGGAGAAGAAACACGCATCGTCCTAACAAAATTCGCTGCTACTCGCCGCAGGTACATCTCTGCACAACCAGAAGGACGGAGAGGGAGAGAGAGAGAGAATCGGTGTTTGTGGGTTGGCCTTTCTTGGGGGTCTGTTCCTTTTTTCTTTTTTTTCTCCGTTTGTTTTTTTTATCTTAAACCCTGTTGCGGTGGGCTTTTCAGGTCCACCCTTTTTTTTTTTTTTCCCTCGAAAAATTATACGATTAACTCAAAGGAGTTGGTCGCACCCGCGATTTATATAAAATATTACCGTTGCTTAATCTTTCCATACTTATTTTGAGTGGCATATTTTTATGCGGGGCTTAATCTAAAAAAAAGATTATTTTAGTAAATACATTCAACCAACTCTAATCTTTTTATTTATTAAAATTCTATAAGATTTCACAACATCTTAAATCAAAATATTCAAAAATTTAAAATTTAATAGGTTCAATTGTTAATTAAAATTAAATCAGTAAAATTGATATTTAATATTAAATATATTAAAATTTTAATATATATATATGTATATATTATATAAAAAATTAATAAATAAAATGTAACTATATTTAAAATATAAATTATATATATAATTAAATATTAATTAATATAATATATTAGCATATGTAAATAATTTAAGTTAAATAAATTTAATATAAAATATATTATAAGTTATATAATTTCATTAAAATATTAATTTATATATCATATAAATACTATTTTAATTTTTATGATTCATAATTTAAAATATTATAAAATAATGTGACTCTTTTTAAAAAAAATAAAATGTAAAAATATATATTTATATCACTACTCTAAGCATAGAAATAAAAATTATGTTTATAATCTTTACAATTCATTAATTTTTTTATCAATTTTTGAGGGCAGCCAATTAGAAAAAAACCATCGCCAATTTACAGTCTACCTAACTGATTCATTAATTTTGTTACAAATTTTTCAAGCCAAAAATTTTTTTAGAGTAAATCAAATCAAATTAAAATTTAATTCTTAATTTTATCAATCTAATCGGTCCAACTAATCCACTTTTACAACCTTGACAACAAAAGGCTGCCGTTTGAAACTTTACCACTCTCTTTCGGATATTTCCTCAGCTTGCTCTCTTATTAATTTATTTAAACAAAAATATAAGCCAAGAAATTAGATATAAATTTATAAATATAAAATAATAATTATCTTTTTTATTCGTTTACAATAATTAATGATTATGATTAAATAATAAAAAGATGTGTATTTAATTTTATAATAAAAAATTATACTTATGTCCCTTAATTTTGTTATATAAGTTATGCAAATAACTCATGGTAGAAAAAAAAATTCGTTATGTAATTCATATCGATATAAAATAACTAATTTTAGTATAAATGATATGTGGAATATTTGGTGAATGAGTATTTAGTGCATATTTTACTTAGTCACTTATAATTAATTAATTCTATTAAAAGCATGATACGGGACTTCTTTTTTTTTTAATTTCAAATTTCAAATATTTCCTAAATGCTTATTAGTTTAACATCATGATAGGGACAAATTGTAGATGAAAGCTATACATATATTTATAGTTATTAGCTTTAACATCAATTTGATGTTAAGACCAAAATTTCACTTTTTAGTTATTTATATTGATATTTACTACATAATGGAATTCTATCAATAATTACAAATTAATTATAGAATGTGCCTCATTTGATTTCAAGGAAAATATATGGCCACATAGGTAAATGGTCACCAAATTAAGTTGTAAGTTAAATATTCCCTTAAGGTTGGTTTTATTTTAGGATTATTTGAGGTTAATAGCCACTAGGATAAATGTTAACCTTATTTTTTCTCTAAACTTTAAATACTCATCTTCTCAAATTTTATTATAATTCTCTATAAATATTTTCTAAATCTAATTCTTTAGCTCCTAACATCAATATAAATCCTTTTTGGAATATATTAAGGTTTTTTTTATTCACATCAATGAAAACATTTTAAAATTCATTTCTTAAGTTTATTAACAATGAATTTCAATTATATTTTGATTTTTAACTAAATGCTAAATAATGATTGTAGAATTATTATCTTACTAGTAATGTCAAGTTGGCTTTTTTCTATTTAACTTATCTGGGACTTTTCTTGGAAACTAACATAAATCATAAAGGTTTATAGGAGCCTATCCTCAAGCAAACAGAGAATTAACTTACCCAATGGAAATCTTACTTATTATTAAAGGTAGGACATTTTGATTCTGTTAAAATCTTGCATTTGTTTTTTGCCCCCATACTTTATGTCAATTTTGAAGATGCCAAAAAGGAATTGAGAATAGGATTTAAAAACTTTTAAGGTTTGAAAAGTTTCATCATATAGGCTAATACTTAATGTATCAAGTAAAATCACATAAATGATTGGGTATTGGCTAATTGGGAGATTACAATCATGGTATTCTCACTAAATAGATATAGAGACTAAAAAATAAAAAGGGTGGCCACTTCGAACATATAGTATGAAAGGTATCATTATTGGTCGTGGGAATGACAATATAGCCTTCCAAAGATGTCTTTGTTATGATGAGACGTGTGCTTTTCCCTTCAATTAGATATGTAGGCCTTTACACTAGTAAAATCCAACTTTCAATTTCTTTTGGGGGCAAGTGAGCATGTTAATTTTTGAAACCACATATAAGCTGGTAACAAACCTCTTAAACATAGGTTTTAAAGATTATTTACATTGGTGACACAAAAATTGAGACTAGTGAATAACTTTGGTGCTTTAGTTAATGGTCAATAAGAATGGTGAATTATTTGTTAGTAACTTATCTTTAGTTAGGAATAAAGCAATGAGTGATATTTTTTATCTTATTAAATAAGCATGTGTTATCAAAAAGGAATCCAGATTAATTTATTTACAGTGCAAAAAAAAAAGGATTTATGTTGTTAACTCTTTCTTCAAGATACATAATAGGTTATGTAGTATTTATAGTCATTCACAACTAAGTATTTGGTATAAGCTAACCCTTATTAAGGTGGACATATTTGTTTGATAGCTTTTGTTAGGTCATTTGTGAATTAAAGAATGTCTAGCAAAATTTCGCGTAGATGGGTAAGATAATGTCATATGTCCCCTATGTTCTTCAGTCAAAGAATCAATTGATCACATATTTTTACATTATACACTAATTTGTCAAGTCTAATGCTAATGCCTTAATTGGCAAGGTCTTTGTTAGATGCCTTTAGCATTAATTGCTTTGCTATGGAATCTTTAGTCAAACCTTGGTAATTATTATAGGTTTTTTGAAATATGGATTATAAAGTTCTTCAAAATCATTTGGCTTATTTAGTTAAGCAGAAACATTTTCATATATGGATTATAAGGTTCTTAGATAAGCCTTTTCTAGTAGATCAAATTGGTGATCATCTATGGGTGCGAATGCTCTAGTAGTGCAAGGTTATAGGCCTTAAACATGTTTTACCTAAAATGATTTCATACTTGTCATCGCATATATTACTCTTTTAAGTGTTTATGTTTATGAAAGCTACTAGGAATTAAACTTCCCATCATTTAATTATTTTAAATTTAATATAAATGCCTTTATTAATGGCACATTAGGGCTTACAAGGATTGAAGGGCTGTTGTATGGGTTTAATGAAAAGATCCTTTGCATTTTCTTTAAACTTATTATTGCTACCTCCAGTAATGTAGATGAGTTGTTAGTTATCAAAAAAGTTGCAATATTTGGGTATAGTAGACATAAGTAACAAAGGTATAATTAATTATTGAGAATGATTCATTTACTATGGTTTCATAGTTGATAAGTACAAGTAGTGTGCTTTGACCTTTGATTTTAGTTTTACGTTACATAAAGTAATTGAATTCAAGAAATATTTTATTTACCAATCAAATATAACAATGTAATGCTCTTGTAAATGGCTTTACCAAATTAAAATCATTATTCACTTGATTATAAAAGTTTATAGGGCCTCTAAAGATAGAGGCTTTTGTTCCTTGATATTGATAAAACCATGCTTTACTTATTTTTGTGAATAATTTTGATATGGAATATATGATAATAATAAAAGAAACAATTATTTTAGTATATAAAAAATATTGATCTAAATTATCTATCTTTCTATATATACTTTACCCTTTATATATATATATAAACATAACAAGAAATTATATATTGAAAGTAAAATAAAAAAGCTATAAAAGTTATATAATTGTGGGGATTATTGATATATTATAATTTGTGTAGAAATCAGGGCTATATTATAATCTAAACTTGTTGTAATACAACTTTTTTACAACTTACACATCCTTTTTAATTGAT
Organism: Ceriops zippeliana; assembly: GCA_037897445.1. NCBI lineage: Eukaryota > Viridiplantae > Streptophyta > Magnoliopsida > Malpighiales > Rhizophoraceae > Ceriops > Ceriops zippeliana. The sequence goes on along the minus strand of JBAPLH010000061.1, from coordinate 4,293,209 downwards.
GCTAGGCATCAATAAATACAAATTTATCAACCAAATACTTATGTCAAACGGATGTCATAGATAAAGTTGAAAATTTTTATCTTGCATAATTCACAAATATAATAACAAGTAATCTCAATATGTTTCATAAGTTTATGGTAAATAGATTTAATGGTTATATAAATAGCATTAATGTTATTAGCATAAAGAGATGTAGGTTGATTAAATAAGACACCAAAATCCAAAAGAAGTTAATGAAACCAAACAATGAGGCAATATTTTACTTCAGTTAAAGACTTAGTAACTTGGTCTTACTTTTTGCACTTTTATAAAATAATGTTGATTCCAAAAAGACACACCAATAAGTAATAAAACGTTATGTACCAATACACCAAGCATAATCAACATTAATAAGTGCCACTAATTCTAGAGAAGAAGTCGAAGGAAAAAATAAATCTTGTCCTATAGTATCTTTAAGGTACTAAATGATTCAATAAATGGCTAAGAGACATAACTTACGAGATTTAAAAACAAATTGACTTACCACTTAAACACCATATGAAATATTATGCCAAGTGATTGTAAGATATATAAGGCTGCTAATAAAATGTTTGTATATAGTAGGATCAAGTAATAATAAACCAACATTTTTGGTTAATTTCAGATTAAACTCCATTAGTATCGCATAAGATTGTTTATCAATAAAATTGATTGATTTGATCAAATCTGTAGTGGACTTATATTAATTGAGATGTACCTATGTTTTGATTACAAGACTTCTAACCCAAAAAATAAGTTAATTTCTCAAGATCTTTCATATGAAAAAACAACTAAAGAAATTGTTTTAACTTGTTGATACTTTGTTGTTCATCACCTGTTATAACCAAAGCATTAATGATACTAGTAAAAGAATAAGAAATGAATAACAAATGATCATTAGAGTTTTGTTGAAAATTAGCTTGTTTAATTGTATTTAAGAATTTCTCAAACCATGCATAAAGGGCTTGTTTTGTTCCATAAAGAAACTTACAAAGTTTACATACCAAATTAGGATTAAAAAGTGGGTTTATTGTTGAAGGCTTCATGTACATAATTTCTTTTAAGTTGACATGCAAGAATACATTTTTGACATCAATCAAATGCAAAGGTCATATTTTAGCAAATGCAATAGCTAACAAAGTTCTAATTATGGTCATTTTTGCACAACCAAAGAAATATCTCTTCCAATCAAAATCATACTCTTGTATGTATCCTTAATCCACTAATCTAACTTTATACTTATTAAGAGAACTATCAAATTTGAGTTTTACAATATAGATCCATTTACTACCAATTTAAAAGATATTAAGTGGTATGAAAACTAAATCCTGAGAATGGTTTGTCTCAAGAGTTGAAATCTTATCTTTCGGGGCACTTTTCTAACATACATTATTTACAGTTTGCTTATAACTAAATAGTATAGAAATAGAGTCAAGAGTACTATGATAAGTAATAAAAGGGTCACACCATTTAAAAGAGTAACCATACTGGTCTCAAGGTTGTCCAAAATTAGAACAGATAGAATGATGTTGTTAAGTTGAAGAATGAAAAGGTATAACTTATGATTACAAAGATTGTAGACATTCAAAATTATGATTAGGTTAGAGCATTTGCAGTATAGTCACTAATGAACTTGAAAATTCAATTTCTAAACCATTCATAAAATTATTATTAGAAAATAAAGGTAAAAAAGAAATAAATTTATTAACTAAGAAGTTATAAGTCATAAGAGAACTGGAAAAATAATACAAATTCTCAAAAAAAAAAAAGTGACATGTTAAGGAATGTGTATTCTTTTTGCTTGAAAATCATAACAAAAATATCCTTTCTATTTTTTAATATAACTAAGAAATACACATTTTGCTAGTTTAGGAGATAATTTTATACATTCATTTAAAAGTAAGAGAATAAAGCAAACACAACTAAATACACTAAAATAAGAGTGCCTAGGGGTTTTTTATATAAACAAAACCAAGGTGTATTATATTTAAGCACTGGTATAGGTTATTAATTGATAAGAAAAATAGTCGTATGAATAGTTTCTACCCTAAAACTACATAGAACATAGGAATCAAGTAATAGAGTATGAGTGATTTTAAAAATATGACGATTCTTTATTTCAATAACTTTATTTTACTCTAAGGTTTAGGGATATGATAGTTAATGTAAAATTCTTTTTCCTTAAAAAATAATTAGTAAATGGGTCTTAACTTTATTAATAGAGACTTTTGTAATATTGTTAAGATTAGATTTAGCATGTAAAAAGAATATCCCAATAAACCTTGTGCAATGATCTATGAACAGTATAACAAATCTATATCCTAGCCTAAACAAAGACGGTGATGCTTTTTATAAATCATCATGTATTAAATCAAAAGATTTATCTACATTAAAAGAAGTGGGAACAAAAGATAACTTTGTAGCCTTGCCAAGAGAACAACTTTCATAATTTAATTTTAGAAAATCAAAGTTAACATTTAATTAAAAAACTAACATTAGACTAAAACATATTTTTAAGTTTATTTGCATAATGGTATCCAAGATGATGGTGCTAAAGGTAGCACCACTTTTTATTTATAATCTAAACATTATTTAAAGGAAAAACAATAACAAAATAAAGATAAGATTGATTATCCTTATATTTGTAAGAAGTTGGATCATTTAGGTTTAAGTAAAATAATTTTTCATCTTTCCTAATCACCTACCTAGTTTGAAAGTCCTATATAGAACAAGCAGAAGATAAAAAATTAACTAAATAATTTTAATTAACCAATTGACTAATGGAAATTAAATTTGTAGTGAAATTTAGAACATAAAAAGAGTGATAAAAAGAAAGAGATTTGTTCAAAAAAAAAAGTATTGCAAATGATAAGTATGTTTTTCTCTATTAGTAATAATAACAAAATTATTTAGTGGATATGTTGAAGTTTTAAAAAATGATGTGTATAGTTAAACATGTGATTAAAGGCTACAAAATCAAGGAACCAAGAAGATAATTGGTTAATTTTACCTAATATATCAATAGCAAAAAAAGAAGATGAAATGATACCTAGTAAGATAATTTGTATAGTAATTTGAATCATCTGTTATATGGTCTCTTATATGGGAGTAGAGGTAGTATTGTTTTAGCCACTAGTGTTTTGTTTTTGACTTAAACTAGAAGCAAGAAATGCAAGTTGGTTTTGTTTTTTCTTATGCAATAGTCAACATTTAATGATCATATACCCCTTTTTTTTACAATAATTGAAATCATTCCTCTTTTTGCAATGGGACTATATATATCCAGTACCATTGCAAAATTAATATTGGGTTTTACTATAATCATTCATTGTTTCATTTAGAGCCTGCTATAAAAAGCTAAAAAAGCAACATCAATAGAATTAGTTTTAGCATTCAAATTAACTTGAATTCGTAGTCAAATTTCCTCTCAAAAAAGTTTTCCTAAAATTGAATTGATATTAGTTAATCCTCTATTAATTATATTGGCTCTAGCATTTTTAAATTCAAATTTGAGTTTCATAAGAAATTAAAGCACTATACTCTTATCTATTTCTTTCTTCAACTCTTAAAAAGCAAAATCCTTATCAAGACTTAAAAATATCATATCTAACTTAGTCCATAATCCCAACAATTTAAAGTAAAAGGTTCTTATATCCTAATTATCTTGGTTAAGTTTAACAATCATATATTTAATCTCAAACTATCTAGCTTGATTTGTTTGAAAATACACTTTTTTAAAGTAAGCCCAAATTGTACTAACAATATTAAAAATCTCTAACTTAAAGCAATTTCCTTCTTAATCGAATTCAAAATTCAAGTAATGATTTTAGCATTATTTGTATTCCATTTAGCCTTTTCTTTATTATTAATTGGTTCATGCAATGATCCATCTAAAATTCCGAATAATTATTTTCCTTTGTAAAGATTCAAAAATAAAATTCTTAAAAAGGATAATTCTTTCTATTAAACTCAACAAATATAGAGTCCAGATTTTCACTATCCATGAAATTATAAGAGACATAGATTAAACATAGAAATTATTGAATGTTAAAGATAAGATTTGTTTATACTGAACGTTGGGGCAAGGTAGTACAAGTAAGAAATTGCTTGTAATAGTTAAAAAGCCAAAATAAAATAATTTTGAAAGCAAAAGTGAAATTTGATTTATTAAGGCTTTAATACCATGATAATCATAAGAGAAAACTATTTTAGGATATAAAGAATGTTGATTTAAATTATCTATCTTTCTATATACATTGTACTCTTTATATATATATATATACATATACAATAATAAACTATAAATAAAAAGTAAAACAGAAAAACTAAAAAGGTTACATAATTTTAAGGATTATTGATATGTTATAATTTTTATAGAAATAAGGGCTATATTATAGCCTAAACATGTTGTAATGCAGCTATCTTATAGCTTACAATATGGGTTGATTTAGATATAATTATTGACACTAAATAATTTTGCTTTTTGAATTAATTTAGACGAAGACTAAATATGATAGTATTAGGATTTTTTTAAGATGCAATATCTTCTCCAAGTCCATGTAAGAAGTTAGCTACTATTTATGTAATAAATAACTGTTTTGGTTTCCCAGTAGTTGGCTACCACCGCATTTGGGTTATTTCTATTTTTGAAACAATTGCTAGTAATATTTGCAATGCAGTTTAAAAAAATAAATAAGAACGAAACACTAAATAATGGCGTACGTGCAGTCATTACTTCTATTTCGAAAAATTTAGAGTTTACATCATATAGTTCAACTAATATAGTTGTTTTTAACTTTCAACAAATAATTATCTAATTACGACAAGTTCATGTTATTTAGCATATAAATTGTTGTTTGCTTTATGAGCTTAATTTTCAGCACACCCATCACAGTAACTGTTACACCCACTGGGCCTTCAATGCAAGGTCAATCAGTCCTCAGCCCAAGAGCCTTTCCACAGGTTTAGACAATTTCATTGGTGATCAAGTGAAGTGATGTAGTTGTCGCCAATGTATGGTTACCACTCACCTAATTCAGCCACTTATGGCTGGACTAAGTCGAAGCATTATAATTTTGAGTGGCAAATTGACTCACGCCATGGTTGATTTGAGCAAAACGAAGTTCTTATGGCAAAGTGGACTCCACGGCAAATGCAGGTTTCACAAAGAGAATCTACATGAGCCTAATGATTCCTTGGGAGACGTGGAGTTAGTAGAAACACTATTTGCTGCCATTCTTGATAAAGTCTCACTACGGGAGACCCAAAAACGCATTTCTGTGAAATTAATTTAATTAATAAATTAACATTTTTATATATTGCCTCAAATTTAAATATTTTTACTGTTGTCTGATCTTTAATAAATTGCAGTTTAAGTTGAAAATATAATGCTGAGATCATAAACTTATTAACACAGATTTTTTTATACAGGAAAATTTAAATGAGTATGTTTAACATTAGATGCACCTTTTCTCATTGTTATATATATATATAGATGTATATATGATCGTAGTGGTAATTAATTCACTAAGGGGAATCTTAACACCAACACATAGAACATTAAATATAGAAATCAGCCCCGCTGTGAAGTTTGAGGATAAATGGTGACATCAATCACATTATTAAACACAAGACATAGACTGCCGAGGCAGGAGACAAAGCTAATAACACCAATTAACTGAAAGCAGAATTATAAGTCCTTTTGTCTTTCCTGTCACATGGAAAGAACAGAAACAATAGATATGCCATATTCCAGAGGGCTTATCACTTCATGGCTTCCATAGGATGGTGGTCTCTGCAATCATGGATGTGACGACGTAGGGATCCATGTTGGAAGCTGGCCGCCTGTCTTCAAAGTATCCTTTCCCTTGTTTCTCTGTGTCTCGTCCAACGCGGATTGACGCCCCACGGTTTGCAACGCCCTGCCCAAAGCAATAGCCAGCCATATGAAATGGAATTCTAATTGATATACTTCACCTGGTGATATGTAACATGGAATTCTAGCAAACCAAGAAGAAGACGACGAATGATCCGTTACCCATGTGAAACTCTTTATGTCAGCTGTTTCGTGCCGTCCGGTGAGCCGACGCTCGTTTCCTTCCCCATATGCGGCAATGTGCTCAGTGTGTCTCTGCCTCAGTTTTTCAATTGCCTTCTTGATCACGCCATACCCTCCATCACTTCTCGTTGAATTGGTACTGCAACATCATCAAAATTTTCAATAGTTTAGAATTATTGGATATATTAGACCCTAAAAAATGAGAAAAAAAAAAAAAAGAGTATCAGATATAGGTCAGACATAAATCCAAATGCCCTTCATAAAAATTTATACCTGTAATTCGTGTGAGCACCAGCTCCATTCCAGTCACCCTGTAGAATAAAGAAAAGAAAAAGTCCAATATAAAGAAGGTTAGTGCCTAATCTCAGCAATATAATATATAAGTAAGAGAAGAAGAAGGATGACAAGATGCAGAAGAAGACTACATAAAAATTCGGTGATTCAAAACTTACTGGAATTGGCTTAGGATCAAAGGAGAGCACAACTCCAGCAACCTCTGTGATCCTCTGTTGAAACAAATATCAACATTTGAGACTACAAACAAGATTGGAAATATTACACCGTGTTATGCCCACGAGTATGTCAGAATATTACCTCCAAAATGTAGCGAGCAACCCACAGTTCATCCCCAGCAGAGATACCAACAGAAGTTCCAACTTGAAATTCCCACTACAAAACATCAGAAATTGGTTTTAATAAGATGAAACTAAAAATAAAACCCGCCCATTAAAGTTGAAACATAAGAATTTAAGAATGTGACAAGCGAAATGACTGTCCCCTACCTGTCCAGGCATCACTTCTCCGTTAATGCCACTGATGTTGATACCTGCATATAAACAGGCCTTGTAATGAGAGTCAACAATGTCACGCCCAAAAGCTTTATCAGCCCCAATACCACAGTAGTATGGTCCCTGTTAAATCGCAGCAACAACTCGGAGTCAGAAACTTGTAGTTATTTAATTAAGAGAGCTTAATTTCTTATACTCATATACGATGATTCATAAAACGGATCCAACAAATAAGTTACTCGGCTTCAATATATATATATATACGTGCGTGGGTGCGTGCGTGCGTCTCTTCGTTATATTTGGCAGAAAAGATTTATCCATCAATTTTACTTATCAATATATATATATCGTGCGTGGGTGCGTGGGTGCGTGCGTGTTTGTGTGTTTTAAAATTGAATTAAAAAAAATCACGGTAAAGGCTGAAATCTAAGCCTTGCAGATAACAAAAGTTGGAGTTCACTCACCTGAGGGCCAGGAAAACCACCAACAGGCCAACCTAGGCCATTTAACTTGTTTCTGCAACAAGGTATATTCTTGCTCAATACCATACCTGTTCATTACCAAATTCAGATTGTAAATCAATTACTTAACTCTCGAACAATCATAATTGAAAAAAACAAAGTGTAGACAAAGGCTGTGTAACGACTGCTGTCTAGGAAAGGAGATACCATGGCTCCTCTGCTGCAACATCAGGATGGCTGAAGATCTTGGCTGCAGCGTGCCTCTTGTTGGTTGGAATAGGGTCGCCGGCCGGAGTGTAAGTATCACACATGACCTGATTCATGCCCAAAAAATTGCCTTAATGCTATGAAAGTCACATATGACAAGTGGTAATACACCATAATCTTAAAACTAAACAAATCCAGCTGAAGATAATGGTGAACAAAATAGCACTCACTAGGATATTGTTTCCCCTCCTGAATGGATCCTTGAAAATGGCTCGAGGGCTGTTTTTATTACAACACGAAATTATTCCATTAGTAAATATCAGTATACAAAAGAAAAAGAGATATTAGAAAGTAAGCTTGCTAAATTAAGGTGGTTTTGGGGGGGGGGGGGGGGGGGGGGGAAGGGAAAAATTTGATAAAGCTTACTATAGTATCACTTCACTATCTTCTCCCGGAGCCTGGCCCGTGCTGGAACCATCATAATTCCACTTGGGAAGCATTGAAGGATCAGAAACTGGTCCATGAACAGTCTTTACATGCAGAGAAACCAATTCACATCAGCACAAAGAGAAATCGGAGCAAAAACAAGAAAATTTTTTTACCTTTCCTTTGCTCCTCACGTCCATGCCAGATCCACCGATCCTGTTACAAAATTAGACAGAGCATAGGAGTGAATCAAACATATGCATTCCATAGCGAAGCAAACTACAAAGGACCAAAAGAATTTCAGAAAATCTAATTAACTAAAAACTAGGAGCATCAACAAAATAGTGAAACTTAGCTTGAAGAGCATCCCCCATGAAAAATCGAGGAATGATCAGCCTTTGCAGAAACAAAACAACAGGGGATTCTCTTTGAGGCCCCATCAAGAAATATGGTATTAACACAAAATGCTTTCCATTCCTTTACAACACAAATATTGATACATACATAATTCGAGGGCTGTCACAATTTATTGGTAACTAGAAGAAAAAAAAATTCTTCTTTAATGGAAAGAATTTTTAAAATTGCAAGAAAGTAAAAAAAATAAATAAATAAAAGTGAAACCAAAGATTCCATTTCTCCTAAATAATGATCCAAATCAAAACGCAAGATTCCGATTCATATCCAACTATCAGAAAAAGGTTCCTTTTCACGTCCAATTTCACAGACGACACCCCCATGAACACTTCACAATATAACTGAAATCCATGGTTGCAGAGGTTGACCATGAACAAACTAATGAAGAAAAGAAGTCAAAAACAGCAAAAAGACACGGAAATCATCCAAATGGAAAAAGAAGAGAGTCCGTAAAAAAACTAATTAAGTTGATCCTTGTAAACCCAAAATTCGAACTCAGATACCAAAAACAAGACATGCTCCACTTGTCACACAACACACACAAAAACATGATTTCAAACTGATAGGTACAAACATACGCTTGAGTTGTGTAATGTACGTAAACAGAAGATGGGTTACGAAGAAGAAGTAGAGAAGTAGAGAAGAAAGAAAGAAAAAATACACACAGACCATATGTACTCGGCGATGACTTTCTCGGTGGAGTCTGAGAGGTTAAGGTTGATGAGATCTGAAAGCAGCGACATGTTCAAGAAACCTATAACAACAATAACACTTCAACAACTACTGATCTCTCTCTCTCTCTCTCTCTCTCTCTCTTTCTGATTGTGGTGTGTGCGCGTATACGCAGGAGAGGGAGACGTGCAAAGAGGTGGCTCTGTGCTTGCTTTTATAGCGCTGTTGCGGCGTTGGTAAATTACATAAAAGACTCCTTCAAGTATGCATCTTATTTATTATTCTTATTTAAAATTATTATCAGAAGTTTTTTTGTATTTTTTTGTTAAATTAAGTGTAGATTGGCAATTATTTATTGGCTGTAAGATTAATTAAAACGGTAATGATACATGACGTAACGCAGGGCTTGATCATAAGACGTCATTCAAATTAAATATATATATATATATATATAAAATTGAAATTTTATTAAGAGTTTTTCAGCACATTTCATTAGTTTTTTTTTAATGTATATTTAGCGATTTGGATTAAAAAAATAAATAAAAATTTAAAAGTTATTATTTCAATGTACGGCCTGTGTCTGTTTTATAAGAGCGGGACTCTAATTGAAAAATGAACTGGTGGATACTAATTTATCGGCACTGAAAGATATGTTGCACGAAAAACTAAGAAGCCAAAACGGCCACAGGCTCGCATGTCTGCATCACCCTCTAACTAACTAATACTTTAGTATAATTAATTTATAATATATATTAAATTTATTTAATTATAATTTATCTAATTTATGTTAATAATTTTCACACATTTGTAAAATATGTGTAATATAAATACTTATAACTAAAAAATATAAATTAGATAAATTATTATACTTAGATAAATACTTAGATAAATATGTGAAATACTTATAACTAAAAAATATAAAAAAATAATTTCTAAAAAAATCATGAAAGTTTCTTTTTATAGGGAGAAAAAATATTTTAAATTAATTTTTATTCAAAAAAATATTTATTTTTAAATTCTTTTATTTCTTGAAAAACACTTTCAAATTCATTCATTTTTTTTTGTAAAATATATTCATAATTTAAATTTATTATTTTATTATTATTTTCATTTAAATAAAATATAAATCAAAATATATTTCTTAATAACTATGATAAACTTACATATCACACAATCTGAGATATATATATATATATAACTGAGAAACATGTCAGAAAGTGGAAAAAGAGGAAAATATGATTTTGAATAATTATTTTTTTTTCTTTTCTTGGGAATTAATTCTTGTTATTTCTTTTGGAAAAAAATAATTTTAACTAGTGTCCAAGTTTCGTTTCGTCATTAACCAATTTCTCTATCACCATCATGTGTTTAGTTAACAGCTAATCTTTCAGTGATTATTATGAATAATTTTTGAAAAAAAAAAAGGTGGAAATACCTATCTAAATATCAAGACCACACAATTTCACGTTCAAAAGGTTAAACTGCTGACCTCAAATTTAGGTGCTATCGGTGGATGAGTACGATGCCTAAACGGTGGAGGGAAGAATGCAATGTGCTTGAAACGTCAATATATCTCTTAATAGTTCTAATTTTTATTTTTTTTGTGAATATGTTCAAAATATTGCAAAAAGAATGCATGTGAATCGTTCATATGTCAGTAAGTTTCATTAGGTGGTTAGAGGATCTACTAATCTGAACAACGTCAGGTCCACACAATAAAAGAACTAAACGTTATATTTATATTTATTATTATTATTTTTTTTTTAGCCAAAACATCGTGGATCCAACAAACACAATAAGATGGGTAATAAAAAATAATAAAATATGTAATAAATATAACAAAAATATCTAACAATGTGTAAAAAATAAAAGAGTAACAATGATAATATAAGCAAAATATGATGTGCAATAAAATATTAAAAATAATGATTATTAGTTAAAAATTCATTGATAGAATTATTTAAACTTTTAATTTTAAATTTATAATTCATAATCTAATTTCTGCAAAAAGAAGGTACAAAAAAAGTGCAATAACCATGGCATCAAACACATTTAACATGTATACTATTTTCATATTTATTGAAATTTTCTTTTAAAAAATTATTACACATATTGATTAAAGTGGTTACACATTTTGTATTTTTAGTTGCACATACGATCATGTTTTAACAAGTAAATTTGAAATTTATTTATTTTTTAATTGTGTGGAACCTCAGGCCACCAAACACGCGTCAATATAGTGTTAAAATCCATAGGCATGCATTAATTTTTTTTTTTCATCCATTAGAAAGTCTGGTAGTCCGTAAAATACATAATTAAAGTAATTTTTCTCATTCTTATAAATCATTAAATTTTTTATTTGTATGAATAGAATGCTACATTAATAAGTAAATGACATAAGAAGCAAGATTCTTCATTAGTTAATAAAATGCTCTGTTGGGTGATTATGCAACTAATTGGTAAATAAGGAATGGGAAAGTATTGGCTGTCAAATTAGCAACAATAAATGAAACCCTGAAGTAAAACCCTTTCTTTTTTTTTTTTTTTGGTAATTATGTGAGGTTCAATACTTTTCTATTTGTTCGTAGGAAGAATATTCACGAGTCACTTATTTTGGTCCGCCGGACGAGTTTGTCAATTACGAATTTATACTGTTAAAAGAATTTTTTTTTCTCTCTTTTTATCAACGCCCTAATGGTGTATAATTGCAAGTGTAATTGACTGACAATGATATGTATGTAATTGATAGAAGTATGCATCTGATCAGCCAAAACCAAATAAAGTGAATCAAAGTAATAAAATGGCAGTGTATCGTGGAAAGATGGGTTTGAGGACGATGATGCCAATGAGCAGGAGAAATGGGGAAGCATTAACATTAGGCTAGCTAGTAGTGATAATGTCGTGGCAAATGTCCGTGGAAGAGATCAAAGATGGTGTGGTGTCCAGCACTTCCCACTATCCTTAAAAAGCTTGCCACTTCAGCAGGTAGTGGAAATACAAATGTAATCCTGTCTAAGATTTTTGTTTTTTCCGGAGAAAAAAAAAAAAAAGGAAAATAGAAGGGTCGTGCTCTACCGTTTTATCAAAGAGAATTATATCTTATTAGAGTAATAAATTCTGATAATATATGAATATTTAATTTTATCAAATAATTTAACAAAAATTTGAACTCACATTTTTTAATATTATAATAAAACTTATTTATTATTAGACCAAATCCTCAAATGGTTTTCTCAAGAATATATTATAACTAGGTACATATGCTATTTGGGATAGACTTGCTTTAGGTTCCCCGCTTTCATATAATGCTTCTTTTTCTTTTCGTGGGACAACGCGTGATGCTTCTTTTGCTTCAAGTTTGTGGAAATTAAAGCTTAGATTTTGTGAGAGTTTTTCAAGAAAGATAGGCTTCAACCCTGGACCTCTCCAAGAATTTTGCTTTTGAGGTCAACAAAAGAACAGAGTGGGGAGCTCAAGATGGCTTGATTGCTTCACTATGATCCAAAATTTTTTCGTTCAGACTGCCACTCACCGGTCATACGCGTCCTTGATAAAAAGTAAACAAAAGGGCGAACTAAAATTAAGATAAGATATAGAAAAATATTTTAATAGTTAATAATTTAATTTTTTTTCGGTTAAGCAGTTTACAATTTGATGAAATTTTGATTCATTAAAAAATAATATATACAAATTATAGTTATTAAAAAAAGATATATTAACTCATGTATTTACACGAAAAGTGAAGCTATAGATATTTTAAAGCACTACATAGACAAAAAAAAAAAAAATCCTATTTAAATTTATTACCAAATAAAACAACAAATAAGTTCAGTCCAGGGGTTGCGCGGTGAAGCACGCAAGTGGCCTCAAGCATCAAGTTGCAGTTTTAAGCAGGCAATACGGCCACGTGTCTCCGGAATCAAAAAATTCTTGGAGTTACGGGTCCCACTCCCTCCCTGGAATTTGGCTATCAGGTCGATTTTGTTCGGTGATACTCTTTCACTTCCTCATTCGGCGCGTGCATTTATTCGCCATTGATAAAACAGTTTATATGTCTGTTATTGTACTGTTATTGTGCTTAGCAGACTGCCATGTCGTCGACCTCTTTGTCTAGATGGTGTAAATGACAGGCACGCGCTCCGTGTATGCGTGGGGGTTTCAACCACGTTGCGTCCAGCTAGTCTCTTGCCTATCCTTTCTTAATGTGGAGGAATCTGAATCTGAACTGAGCCGTAAATTGACGCTTAATAATTTTATATTACATGTATTTATTTTATATTATATTAATACTAATTCTTATAACATAAAAATTCATAATTAAATAATAATTTTTATTATAATTTTTATTGTATAAAATATAATTAATACAATATAAAATTATATTACATTATTTTTTATATAATCATTTTATTTTTTATAAAAAATATTATTGAATATAATTAGATGTTGTATGATTATCATGAATAAGCAATATTTAAAATCATATAAATAATAATTAGTATCACTTAATAAATCTATACAATAATAATAAAATTTAAATACAAAATTTATATAATACCAATTATTATTTATAGAATGCTAAATATTATTTTATATAACACAAATTATACTGAATTTACCTCATAATACAACTAGATCTTCATTATACACACAAATTTCATAAATCAATTTATTTATTTATTGTGCAATGAATTATCTAACATAGGATGAATTCAATCGCGCGAGTCGTCTCGATGAGGGCAACTTTTCTTGGTTTTGTGTTTGCTGCTTTCTCCTCTCGCTTTGCCATGGCGGAATGTTAGGCACTTAAAGTTGGGGACGATCTCTTTTCCCCAACTTTCTGGTCATTCAAACAATCCTTTTGACCTTTCTTTCTTTCTGCATGGTTAAACCAAGTTATTTACTTCAAATTATCTCCTATATTGGAAGTTCGGGCAAAACTTTCTTCCTTATAAAGTCCCATAATCTTTAACACTTAGAACCATAATTTTGAAATTACTTATTTCAATGATCGAACATCTTTTTTTTTTTTTCCTTTGCATTGATGTTTGTGGAGACGATAGTTGAATATTCAAAATTTTTCACTAATATGCTATTTAAAATTTAAAGATTTAAAATAGAATAATATTAATTATTATTATTATTTTCTACTTATTAAAAATACTACTTTTATTGAAATAGACAACATTTCATCGATAAAATTATTTGATAACATAAAAAAAATTATCTGCCTCATGGAGACTAATATTTTGTAATTAATCGATTAAACTCTTTCATATTATTTAACATTATTTTTTAAAATAATCATGACCCACTTGTTTTTGACAATACCTAAACCAACAAATCCAATGGCGTAAATTATGATGAGGTTTTTGCTCACATTTTATTTCCAAACTGATGAAGCATACCGTTTCGGGGTCCAACCATGTATAGTTCCCTCTCCATATACTTATTTAGATTGTTTGGCATTCTATTCCGACGTTTTGGTTCGCTTCCTTCAACTTTCCAAAAGCTTTCTCCATCCCATTCCTTTCAATGAACATGCATGAATTGTAGATAGCATGATACAGCTTTTCATCTTTAGGTTGATTGAAAAATTGTGGTTCCACTTCCCCGGAAAGACTAGAGGGTGTTTGTTTTAACTTTTGGGTATTGCTGTTTGTTAAATAATATTTTGTTGTTTCAACATTTTCATTAATATTGCCAATTATAAAAAAGTATCACGAACATCATATTTCTTCTACTATTTTACCAATATTAATATTTTAAATAAAAAATTAAAAACTAAGTAAGAAAAGTCTTTATGTGATCTCTATAATATTTATTCTAAAATAAAAATTATAAAAATAATATATATATATATATATTATAATGATTTCATTACAAGAAATATAAAACTAACCAAACATTTTATTATTTTTTCAATAATCAGTAATCAGACATAAGTACCAACAATCAACAATAACAAACATGGCCGAATTTGGTGATTTCTAACTTTTTGAACGTGGTCTTCTTTTAAAGAAGAGAGAAGGTCATTCTCTATTGCAATCCATTAATTGACCTAATTGTTTAGTGAGTGGAACGAGTTTCTATCTCACCTTGAAGTGATGATATCCTTGCAAATAAATTTTAAAATTACATATGCAATAATAATCAATAGCCTCACTGATGAGACCCCCAACATTTGATAGCACAAAAATATTATATGAACTCACGGGACAAAGCTGTGACAAATTTATTATTGAATCTCATAAAATGTTTGCCTTGACAGATTTTTAATAGATATAAAATTATTTCGCAATTTGAGTCCATAAAATTGTTGGTAAATCAAAGCTCATTTGGAAAATTTTCTATTGTAGTATCTGTCTGCAAGACTTACTAATATATTCTTTGATTTTCCGTCCTTCGTTAAAAGTTTTGTACTGCATATCTATTGAGCATTATGTGATCCAACGCCACAGCGCACATCTAAATGATAGTCAATGAAATATGCCGCGATCTCATTTTCTTTCTCCTTTTCTTTTCCTAAACGAACGCAATTCTCTTTGATTTTTGTGGGATTGAATAATGTAGTTGACTTTCCGGCAAAACTACAGGCTCAAGACAGAAATTGTAAGTCAGTTATCGTGCAGATTCTTAGTTTTGAAAAAAGAAAAAAAAATCAAATTCATTTACACAAGATCTTCCATTCGCTTGTGACCATGATTCCATGAGATGGTCAATAGGACATGAACCCTCAGACTCTTATAAACCCCCAAGCCACAATCCTCCACAGAGATTAAAATGCTCTCAAGATTCTTGTACCTTCAATCGCAGACATTTTTCTGTATCCATATTTCACCATCGATCGCTGAAGTTATTACTTAGTTTCAAGCGAGTCTCTAAATTTCAATATCTTGGGACCAAATCATCATTTAATTTTTCCTATCGACACATGCAATGTTGTAGCCAATTCATTAAGTTTTCTTAACAAAACAATGGTGTTGTGTGACTTTTTCGCAAGGATTTTGTACTGAAGAGCGTTAACAATAAAACTAAAGTATGCTTTAATGATTTGGTTACAACAAATTAATTTTTAGCATTCTAATTAAAATTGAGTGATAAGTCCAATCATCAACAGCGCTTATTTATTTATAATTGTCTCATTCAATCCCATAATCACTATAAAGTTGCTAATGACTTAAAAACAGATTCCAAAAAGGCTAATGCATTAGATGCAACAAGTGAAAGAGATTCTTGAATTCAATTATACTTAACTCTGTTCGGTGACATGAATGCAACTAAAGATATGGGAAAAATCTTGCTTGTTTATACTATTAACATTTATATATTATTTATGTTTATATATATATATATATATATATATATATATATTCATATTATAGCCCCCCCCCCACCCCTGAGTTTTTTCTCTTGCAATCTAACAACAATTTTCCTTGCAAATACCAAACCATTTTCTAGCCGTATGTTCCATGTTATCAATATCAAACATGTCAATGGTCAGTTGCGATTCTGAATGCGTCACGGGATAATGTTAGTATGGTTTGGGCGACCAGTGGACCATATTTATTCACTTTGACACAGGATAATGTTACTCTGGTTTGGGCGACCAGTGGACCATATTTATACACATTGACGCAGGATATCCGTATTGATGGGGCCAAAGGGACGTCCTTATTGACTAGCTAATAATTTTATATTTTTATTTAATTAACAATTTCCACGATGCACTGCTGGATACCACTGGATCATTTCACGTATTAACTTCAATCGCTAATTGAGACACAAACAAAGCATGGCAGTAATAGACATTAATTTGTAGATCAATGGCCATCCGGTATTAACTTCAATCGCTAATTGAGACACACGATAGTCTAATTTATTGATTTTATTTTATTTTTATGTTCATCGATGTTATGTTTATGATTCCTATAAAATCTATATATATATATATATATATATCAATAAGCTTTATTTATGTCTCCCTATCCCTTTTTATGGTCTCAGTGTGTGGAGAGAAAGGATGTAGAAAAACCAACCTCTCAAACGACAGATGTGACTGGTGCTTACAGTAGGAACCATTAGTAAAAGATAAGTGGACGTAGATAATGCCTAAATATTTCAAGTTTTTTATTGGTATCTCCTTGCTTCCCAATGGACTGCCCTTATCTATAGCAATTGCTCAGAGCCACAAAGGTCGGAACCAATGTTGTAGAAGATCTTAAAAGGACAAGTATGAAGTTGACTTTACGTACTTTTGGATGTTTATTTAGTGTTGCTCAGAGTTTTCTAAGGAAATCACATATGAAAAATGGTTTGGCATGCCAAATGTTTCCTGCTAGCTTCGCATCAGCAAACCATCCTTGTCATAAGACTATAGTTCTCTCTAAGTAATGTATCTCATTCCCAAATTCCCAACGCAAGGTTTTTCCTTTTTTTTATTTTTTTTTCTTTCCCCCTTTCTGATAAGTAATATATCTCACTCTTTTGGGCAAAATCATCCCACAGTTCAATAACGGGTGATTAAACTTAAAGCCGAAACGTCCGAATCACTTCGCACCATCACAGTTATTGCTAGGTTCAAGAAATTGATTTGATTTGGATCCTTGTCTCTCCCTCTTTGGGAAGGTAAGGCTTAGTCACATGGTTAAGTATCAACACAATTTAATAACATTTTATTGATGTTGTGCGAGCTTTGTCTAAGCTAGCGTCACGCTTTCTTTATTCTACTATCA
The DNA here is from genome assembly GCA_037897445.1 of Ceriops zippeliana. Lineage (NCBI taxonomy): Eukaryota > Viridiplantae > Streptophyta > Magnoliopsida > Malpighiales > Rhizophoraceae > Ceriops > Ceriops zippeliana. Next base: position 4,275,430 of record JBAPLH010000061.1, on the reverse strand, counting down.
TGGTTTTTGGAAACATCATTCTTTAATCGAGAATCACATTAAATTCCTATTTAATTCCATATTGTTTTGCCACGATCAGAATTGTCTTGTATATTGTTGATGATATCCCTATTGTTCTCATGCATACATACATATATATCTATGTTATGCCTAAGGGGACCGTTGACAGGGACTGCATGGTCCAATGACAGGGAAACCTCGTTAGGTTCCCCCAAAGCCATTAATTTAATTAGATTGAAGGTTAATTGTTTGTCATCTGGAAACTTTTAATGCCACAAAAGGCCAAGAAGATTAGTTCGAAGTTTGGGTCCATTAGAGTAGCCACTCGATATTAATGAAGGGTCATCTAAGACATGTTAAACTAGGAGTAGTTTCGTAAGTATCTGGGTAATGTTATGGTTCTTGGTTCCATTTAGCTGGCCGAGAAATGCATATATTGATGCTGACATTCGTGCAATTAATGTTTAATAAAGGGCTTAAAGTTTGGACAGTTTGTCTTAATCATTATATGTTTTGATTACAATACGGCAAACTGTGATTGCGAGAGGTTTCTTAGATTTCCATTCTAGGCGTGGGAATCAAAATTTTTATGGCACATAATGCATTGATAAAATTAGCTAGGATGTAACAATCAAATAAGGGTCCCGTATCACACGTATGATATCTGTAAGAAGATAACAAACTTCAAAAGAATCAATCAAACCTCCACTCAATTTTCTACCTCTTGAATTGGACAACAAATTTGGTTGGATGGTTCAATTCACATAACATGCTAAAAAGTTTACACCTAGAGGTTCCAATCAAGATAGGGGCAAAATGCGCTTGGCCTTGTTGATCGCAAGGCTAACCTCGGTGCTCCCTCACTTGGTGGTGAGTGGCCATTTGCTGTACGAACTTTGTCACACACACACACACACACACACACACACACTCTCTCTCTCTCTCTCTCTCTCTCTCTCTCCTTTGAATAAAGATAATTAGATGAACGCAGTCTATGTCTTATATAATTTACTAAATTAACTAAAACTCGATGTATAATTAAATATTGAAATATATGATGTATATAGTAAAATCTTATACAACTTTACCATCCTCTTGTTTTTTTTTTTTTTATAAAAATATTGTTTTTGCCACTCAAACTTATGGTATGAAAGTCATAATAAAATAACCTCATAATTATGCCAAGACTTTACCCATATTCAAATGATAGGGTAAAAATGCATGAAATCAAGCATTGATATATCGAATTTGATTAGAGTATTTAAATTATGTGAGCTAGACTTGACATATCTTTTAAGTTTTCTCTTCTAGGCTTATACTATGTGGCATCTGGTGCCATGTTGGCAGGCCTCACTATTTTCTTTCTTTGCATGCACAAATGGGAGGATGACAATTACAAGAAAATCCATTGATCAAGTTGGCTGCGGTACTAAAGAAGAATATATTCCGATGCAAGTAGCGTTTATCCGGCGCCAATGTTCTAGGATTACAGTTAGTTTCCTTTTGAAGCAACAATGTTTGCTTTGATGCTCCTAACCTTCAAGACCACGGAAAATGTCTCTGTACCTTTTGCTATATTAGTGGCTTTTGCTTTCATTGGAGATGGACCAGCAAATGTCCGGAACAGCCCATGCAATAGGGCAATAGGAAAGAACTGATGCCCGAACACTATCTATATATATATATATATATATATACTATGTTAATTTGGAAACAAGAATGAGCTATTAAAAAAGTTTGCTTTTTGCTTGCTATAGTCTAACCTTTAACTATTTAAGTCACCCAATGGGAAGAATGAGTGTTAGTGGACATCTGCACGAGTGGAATTTGTGAGGGAAAGTTTGGGTGGATGTCTACCTTTTGATTTTTATCCTTTTAAAAATACTGGGCTTTGTCTCCTAAAAAGACACTAAAATAGTTGAATGCTTAAGTTTTTATTTTAAATAACTTGAGTTTTAATTAATAATAATAATAATAATAAAAAAGAATAGATTTTATAAGAACAATGATAATTATTTATTGTATGATTTACGATTTAATGAGTTTTTTAGTGAAAAAATAAATGATTAGTGCTTGAATTTTTATTCAGTTTCTAATTTTATTTTTAAAATTTTGAAAATTTCTCTTTTCATTCCAAACTCACAATTTTAGATTGTTTTGACTTTTAAGTTTGAAATGAAATCGGAAATTTAGAGTCTTCTTCTTGGATGAAAACATGAATAGGCTATATAAGTTCAGAACCGAATCTACAGTTCGCCCTCAACTTTTGGAACAACACTTTACATGACATGGACATGGGATGAAGACACACGCGGACATGGTCGAGCATCGTCAATGTCATGACATATTTCTTTTCGCTGGGCCCAAGCTGGGCTAACCAGTCCACAACACATGGCTGGGCTTGGGACAAGGTTTGGGGCCAAGCCTCTCCTACAGTGCCATGGACGGGCTTAGAATAAACATATCTGATTTATTTATTCCAATAAAACAATTTTTTTTATGGAAAAAAAAATTGTGTGCATAGGAAATAATTTGCATTAATAATAAATATATATATTAAAAAAAAAACAAAATAGTTATTTCAACTGACAGGGGGGGGGGCGAAGAAAAGATTTTAGAAAGTGAAATCCAAGGGCCGTTTAAAAAATTGCATTTCCCGCTGGAATTCAAAGTCCAAAATCAAAATTCCAAAAGCAGCCCTAAATCAACAACAGAGAAGAGAAGGGTGAGGCTGGAGAAGACAGTTCTGTTGTGACAAAAGATGGGAGAAATGGAGGCGACAGAGGTGGTGGAGGAGGAGGAGAAACTGCAACTGCAACTGCAAGGGAGAATCGCAAGAATCCTCGAAGAGGCCAAGACCTCGAATGCCACACACCTCCGCAAGCTGAAAGACCTCTCCGCCCTTCTCCTCTCTAAAACCTCTTCTACGCCCTCCCAATTCGCCGCCGCATTCTCCCGAACCCTAACCCCTCTATTCACTGTCCAGCGCCGCACTGCTTCCGCCGAGCGCGTCGTGCGCTTTGTCTCGGCATTCGCCACTAGTCGCGACACCCCCGGCAATGCCTCCCTTTGCTGGGATGAGTTTCTCGAGGAGTTCTTGAAGTTCCTGTTGGTTGCGGCTGCTGCTGCCAACAAGACCGCCAGGTTTAGGGCTTGCCAGATAATCTCCGAGGTAATTCAACTTGATTCTTAGTTAGGTTAGCAGTTTTGTTTCCAAGATGTCGATTTGGTCGAAGTTATAGGCTCCGATTTTACTTTTTGCGGCCAAACTTTGATCCGTTGATGCGTACCTAACTTCATTGTTTATAACAATAACAAAAAAAAAAAAAAAGAAAAAGAAAGGGAAAATTATAGGATTGTGCCTTCAATGTGAGATGCCTTAATGTCATGAAACCACTGGAAATCTCAAATTGCTGGCACTCTTGGTTTTTCAGATTATAATGCGGTTACCGGATGATGCTGAGGTTAGCAACGAGCTATGGGACGAAGTGATAGACTGTATGAAGATAAGGGTAGGAGATAAGGTTCCTGTTATTCGTACATTTGCTGTAAGAGCTCTTTCCCGCTTCGTGAATGATACTGAGAACAGTGATATACTTGATTTATTTCTTGAGGTTCTCCCTCTAGAGCAGAATGCGGTAAGAATCCCTTTCAGATAAATCTACTTTCTTTCTGCCTTTCCAACAATTTTCATTGCTGTCTTTTAGAGTTTGATATTGAGAAAGCACATCCTTTGATACTCCTGGGTACCATCAAGTTTACTCACCACAGGTTTTCAGGATATGACCTCTATGGTTTGGAAGACGTGTTAGTGGTTGAAAGTGGCAACTCATTTTAAGAAGTGCATATAGGGCTTTGTTTTTTAAGAAAAATTGATTCCCACTTTTTGGACTGTTCAACAAAGTATAGAGTAGTTCATGGATTTTTTGTTTTTTTTTTTCTTTCTGAATTGTGTTTAATAGTCTTCAGTTGAAACTATTACTGTTATGTTTCAAACTCAAAATTTTGTTTTGCTTCAAGGGTGCTTAAAAACCCATGAATATGCCCTTGCAATTCATAGACTATCATCAACTATATATGCACCATTTCTTGAGTGTAGATTTTTATTTTTGGTATTGCAAAAGTATTTTTGCTTTGAATTATATGTCAATAATAGGGGCAACTATTATGGAGTCCTTTTTTGTTCTATGGGAAGAGTGAATGAATAGGCTAAATCTACTATGTTCCTTTTTTATTTCTTTTTGTTTATTGTTAAAAATTTTCCAACTTGTGAACAATGTAAATGTTTTGAGAGGACAAAATCTTTTCTACAATGAAGCCTTGGAGTAAATAATGTTGATCATTTATTGGTTGTTTCTATAATATTCATCACTGAGGATGTCATTGTCACCCAGATGTCTTTTGACATTTCAACCATTATTGGTGGTGTGTTTTAGGAGGTCCAAAAGACAATTTTGCTAGCTTTGCCACCTTCACATGCAACCTTAAAAGCCATCATTGATTGCACGTTGGATGTGAGTGAACTAGTTCGCAAAGCTGCTTACTGGGTACTATCTAATAAGTTTCCTCTTCAAAGTCTCAGGTGATGTGAAAACCGTTTCAGAATGTTCTCTGTGTTATTTTGTTTTATTTTTGTTTTCTCTATTTTTGATCTTACTACCTTCATATTAGACAAATAGAATGTCAAATGAAGGAAAACTTGCCAGAAATGATTGAAAGCATAAGCTTCCTTTAGCCACTTTTAACTGCTTGGGTTCCCCTTGCCGATTGCTAGGGCATTACATATTAAGCATTTCTCCCCTGATCAGTTTTGTTAGTATTGCTTGATAATGTTCTTAATGGTTCCATGTTTTTCCCCTCTTAATTTGATAGTATAAAGAATAGGACAGTAATTCTTCAGAGAGGACTTGCTGATCGATCAGTAGCTGTTTCAAAGGAATGCTTAAAGTTAATGAAAGAAGAATGGCTGAATAGGTGCTGCAATGGTGATGCTGTAGTACTTCTCAAGTATCTTGATATTGAGACCTATGAATTTGTTGGTGAATCTGTGATGATGGCTCTTCTAAAAGACGGCTCAGTGACATTACAAAATGGTCAGCATATCCATGAATACATATTGTCATCCTCTGGCAGAGACGAAGGTTGGTCTATCTTTTAGTTTTATTTAAATTCTAAGACAAGAACTTGTTCTCAGCTTTAATGTTTGGTTGCAAATTGTATTTATTCTGTTAGCAATTCCTCACAGGCACTGCAGCTCATACCACAAATTTTGTCCAACTTAACCTCTCTTTGCAAAATCAACTAAGGTTTTGGTATTTAATTTGTCAGATTATTGTGGATAGTTCATATTTTTGGAAGCAAATTCATTGAAAATATCTCTCTAATCATGTTGTCATTGAGTGCAAATTCTGGGTACTGAAAGACAAAATATCTTCTGGTTTCCACATAATATATGCATTCCAGTCAATCAAAACTTCAGTGTTTGCAATGTGGATGTGGACCTTTTTATGTTGTATTCTATTATGAAAAATTTTTGTCGTAATGAGTTGTCTCATTTGTTAATGGTTTTTTTCTTCCTGTTCCAATAACACATGTTTCTTATATGTTTACATATATTTGGAGTAGCACATGTTTTATGTGACTTTTTCATCTGAAAACTTCACTGAAGTTAATAACTTGCATGTACTTTATGTTGTATTCAAGAACAAAAAGTCTTTGTTGTGATGAGTTGTCTCATTTATTTATGGTTTTTTCTTCCTCTTCCAATGACTTATGTCTCTTAGTTGTTTACATATATCCGGAATAGTGCATATTTTACGAGTAACTTTTTTGTCTGAAAACTTCACTGAAGTTATGAACTTATATGTACAATAGAAATCAAAACTACATTAGGAAATTGTCTAGTGTTACTAAATTCATTTTTTTATGGATAGCTTCTTCTGTAGGAGTACAATGTTTTCCTTTATTTAGCATATAAAACTACTGTGCCTACAAAAACTTAAACTAAGGTGTTTTTTGTTGGAGTTACCTACCAGTTCAGTTTTAAAATGTTTCAGCATGTATGTGGCTAATGTTCTCCAATTCGTGATTATTTTCTCAAATCTTTGACAAAAGAAGCAACAACCATACTGCAGGCATCCAGCTGTTGGAGCCTGAGTTTGCTTTATACTGGAAGACTCTGTGCAGGCACTTGCAGACAGAAGCACAGGTATGTTTGATTGTCATTTTCTTTCTTTGATTAGCATTTCTGTTTACTTTTGGTTATATTTGGTTTTCTTTAATTTTTAATATCCCACTTTGGAAAAGAAGGAAGAGGAGATTAGCTAAGGGAGAAAATTATTGGATGCTTCTTGCCTTAGAGATACCATAGCACATCATTTTTTCCCGTATTCATCAGTTGGACTAGTGAGATTATTCTGTTTTGAATGCTTTAAATTTATTGTAAATTTATAAGATTAGCTCACTCCTGCTGTGGGTGTTCCTGAGCTTTTTCCTGTTTGTCAATGACATTTTTGGAGTGTTCTAACCATATAGTTTATGAACATCCTCCATCTCTTGACCTCATTGGTGATTTTATGTTTGGAGATGATTACAGGAAATTTAACACGAAAGATGGAAGCACATGAAGGGGCACATAAGATCATTTTAAAACCAGAAGACTAACTATGCTAACTAAATGTCAAAAACATCTCGCACAATATGCTGGTTAAAATTTTCAGAAGTCCTGCCTTGCATTTATTAGTTTACTAGAGATCAAAGCTTTAATTTCAAAGCAAGTTCTTTGACAGTAGCTGCCAAAGTCTTTGCGGTCTGGTTTTGCTAAATCATTACCATCTGGTATATGATATATAGAACACCATATTTTAACCTCAAGTAATTGCTGATGCACATCTACTATCAGCATAATACATCTTATCTTTCCATCAAAAGAAAACTCCAAAGTGATTGCTTATAATTTCTGTCATGTATTTGGGATAAACCTGGGGGAGTCCTAAACTTTTGGAGATTTTGCAATTGAGTCCTCAATTTTTTTGAGTTTCCAAATCAGTCCTAAATCTTTAATTTTCATTCAATATAACTTCCTTTTTAGACAAGATTTGGTCAAACCGTTAGATATGTAGTCTCTTGTAATGGAGACTGTATTAAAAACACCCAAAATACTCAAAAAGACTCATATGAAATGAAAATTAAAGGTTTAGGACTGGTTTGGAAACTCAAAAAGGTTTAGGACTAAATTAAAAATCCCAAAAGTTTAGAACTTTGTCAAGGCTACCCTATATTTGTCTGATCAAGTTCACATGTCATGCCAATGTCAACTTCCTAGATTTGAGAAGATAGTAACTTTCTTTTAAGAGAGCTGTAAAGGGATGGCACTAGGGACCATACATTTTGTTACTGGAAGAAATTATTCCCTGGTGCAGATGGCAGTTCTTTTAAGAGCATGAAATCAGTATGTCTATTCTGTTGGCAGCTTCTGTTTGTTTTGTTGGTACTTGGCATACATGTTATGGTTATATCTAACTTTCTTGTGATACTTTAATGTTGATCTCCAGAGAAGAACATTCTGAGGCTTTGTGGTTGATGCATCATGATTATGCTTTAATAATAAAGCTTTGATGCTTGAAGTTATTGTTACTAAACATCTTTCTGCAGGCAAAAGGCTCCGATGCTGCTGCTAAGGCAGGTGCTGAAGCCGTGGTATTTGCAGCTGAAGCTTCTGACACCAATGACTTTCTAGAGAGAATACTTCCTGCAACAGTTTCGGATTATGTAGGCCTGGTAAAAGCTCATATTGCAGCTGGTGAGTGACAAACTAAAATTTTGACAAGATTTGTATATTGTGACACTCATTCTGACTGGGCATTAATAATTCAGGGCCAAACTATCGTTTTGCATCCCGGCAGCTGCTGTTGCTTGGCGCAATGCTTGACTTTTCTGATTCTACAAGTAGAAAGGTAGCTAGTGCATTTGTGCAGGAACTGTTGCACAAGCCCCTTGATCATGAAGTGGATGATGAAGGGAACAAGGTTGTCATAGGTGATGGTATAAATCTCGGTGGTGACAAAGATTGGGCTGAAGCAGTGTCCACCCTGGTGAAGAAAGTCCATGCTGCTACTGGTGAATTTGAAGAAGTCATTCTTAGTGTTATAGAAGAGCTTGCCCAGCCCTGTAGGGAGAGAACAGCTGACTTCTTGCAGTGGATGCACTGTCTTGCTGTTGCTGGTCTTCTTTTTGAAGGAGCAGAGATGTTTATCTGGCTTCCAGGAAAAGCTATTGAACCTGTTGAAGTGCTGCAATCTCTATTGCTTCCAGGGGTACGGATGTGTTGCATGTCACCATTTCTTTTCAGCATTTTTCTTTTGGTTATACCTATACTGTTTCTAAACTATCAATGCGTAGTCAACTGGAGTAAAATGGAGCTGTTTGGTAAAATTACTTCGGGATGGGTCAAGACTACTAAAGCAAGTTGTAGCATGTAGTCTATATATTTATGTTTTTGCAAGGGAATTGAATTATGTCACTCAATTTGTCAAGTGTGTGTACCTTTATTGGTACCAACATCATTCTCTAGCTTAGACAACTTAGAAGATACAAAATGAAACTTGTACTGAATTAAAAAAAATAATACTAATAAAATAAATGCCTCTTTTGCAGCAACAAGGACAAGAGTCCAAACATCATTGTTTGTTGCTATATTTTGGAGTGCTATGCTCTATGTTTTCTGATCTGTGGTCTGTCCTTGTTATATTGCATCAGCTCTATCTGGAAAGGATTAACTGCTAATATGAATAACAAATGCAGGCAAAACATGTTCACTTGGATGTGCAGAGGGCTGCTGTCAGGTGTCTTGGCCTTTATGGCTTGATGGAGAAGCAGCCAAGTGAAGAAGTTGTGAAGCAGCTGGCACTGTCTTTTGTAAAGGGTCCTGCTCCAATTAGCATAATGGCATGTAAGACACTAGTTGATCTTGGTATGTGGCATCGGCCTGAAGAAGTTAACAGGGCACTAGGGTTGGACCATTTTTCTAAATTTCAGGATGGGAAGGTGGCATTTAATCCCATTGAATTCTCTCATGCTGATGAGCTTTTGAGCAAGGATTGGCTTGGTATCTTATATTCTATTCTTGATAGAAACCATGGGGGAAAATCTGCGGAAAGGGATGAAAGTGAGACAATACAATCTGTTGTTGCCGAGGGATTTGCCAAGATACTTCTCCTCAGTGAGTATTATCCCTGCATACAAACTTCTACACATTCTTTGCTCTTAGCCAAGCTTATTAGTCTGTTTTTCAGTGGCGAAACAAAAGATTTGCAAAGGTGAATAGTTTCACACATTTCTCTTGAAATTACTACCGTGTTTATAAGGATTATCTATAATCAATTTTGTCTTCTTTGCCAGGCTTAAGCAGTGTTTATCTGTGTTCTTTGAGCATTACCCTTCCCTCTCACTTGATCATAAGGCAGGTTCCTACTATTACTTGTTGTGAATTAGCTTTGCTGTACATTTCTGCATGCTTATTGTATTTGTAAAAGCAGAAGTGTTTGTCCAAAGCCTTCATTCCAGTTATGCGTTCATTGTGGCCTGGCATCTATGGGAATGCTGGTGGCTCTTCATTTGTGGTGTCTAATCTGCGTAAGCGTGCAGTCCAAGCATCTCGATTTATGCTGCAGATGATGCAGGCTCCTTTATATCCAAAACATACTGAAATTCAAGATGAAAATGGAAGCACAGAATTTCCAGCTGTGGATAACTCTGTGCAACCTTCACTTGCATGTGGGGAGGAGGGACTTGCATTACGGATAGCTGCAGAGGTGAGCTTTTGCAGTTGAAACTTGAATGCTTTGAGTGTCACATAACAATGATTTATGAAATGGCTTCAATACTCTCTTGGAAATTTGATGATGTCATCATTTCTTCTGAAGTTAATATTATATTTGAAGCTATGGGCAATGTGTAGTTTAGAGTCACGCCAAGATGGATATGAAAGTGGAGTTGCTGAATTAAGTCAACCTCATTGCAGTCACGTGTCAATTGCTTGTAGTTTCAAGTCTCATTGATGGTCTAAACTATCATGCAGTGTTCAAGACATCTTGCGTTTTGTCACCAAGTATGAGAAAAAAACAGCATAATGTTAACTATACAAGGATAAAGTTGAATAATCAAGGCAGCTACATTTCCCATTTTCATTTTAAGCAAACTACAAGCTCTGAGATGGACCAAAGAGGCACAAAATAAAAATGAGGTGGACATAGAATCTCCTGATAAGTGTAGCTTCTTGAGCCTCATTAAGACTGCCAGAAGTGTCAAATCTCAAAGAAGTTGATTCTTATGACCAGATCTGTTGCTGCAATCTGCCTGCCATGCATTCCTTTGTCTATATTATTTTGAAGATATTATAGTTTCATCATTAGTTATGTCTTGTTTAGGACAAGTGTAGCATGGACGTTAACATTGGGATGCTGTTGGCAATTTACTAATTAGGGTGTTGTTACAACCTGAGAAAAAAAGAAAAAAAAAACCCTACAATGCCTTCTCTAATGGGCTTGAAAACCTGAATTCATTTGATGTAAATGTTCAGTAGGTTGCAATATCAGCTGTTTTAAGGCTGATGGCCCCAGTTCTAAAGGATTTCATTAGCAAAGGAAACTTTGATGACATATGACTGATAAGTTAAGTTGTCCGTGTGCTTTGTTAAGGTGTTAAGCTTCAAGGGAAAGAAGACACCTGCTGAGAGAACATATGCGTCAGCACTATGCAGAATACTTGTCTTACTTCAGTTCAGAATATCAGAACAAGAAGCAATAAAGTTAATGAGAAAGCTTGTGAATCGTGTGGCTGAAACTGTATTGGGAGAGAAGGACCTAGTAAAGGAGTTGAAGCAGATGGCTGAACATCTAAAATCAGTAGACGGTCAACCAGATGATGAAATGCCACCACATCAGGCTGATCTTATTTTGGGTAAAGTTTTCCATTCCTTGGGAATCTTGGGCGTGACATGTGTTTGATAAAAATTGGAGTCCAAACTAATTGTAAGTCTAGATTGACAAAATTATTTTATAGGTCTGTATATAAACATTTTGGATAGCCCGTTTGGTTTACCAAGTAGTAGAAAAGTAATTCATTTTTATCCTAGTGTGAGGTCCAATACATTTGTGTGCAAACAAGAAATGCCAACATAGAAAGTTATGAGACCTATAAGTATTGCTTTCCTAATGTTTTCTCATGCCAACAGATTTTCTTTCTTACCACTCATGTTATGTTATATTTATACATTTATTATAGGGAGTTTGGAAATACAAGTCAGCTTGGATGCTGAAGATTCTGGTTCAATCCCACAAACACCGATGGAACCTCCACGATCAACCAGACCATCTCGTTCTAGAAGACGAGTTAGGCCCAAGGAAGAGTCTTCTGATGAAGAAATCTCGTCTACCTCTGTTGTTCCAATCATTCACCATGCTACAAGTGCACGCTCACAGAGGGCAAGCAAGACTGCAGCCCTGACCAAGATGACAGCCAGTAAAGCAGCTGGGATTGATGATTATGATGATGAAGAAGAAGGCTCAGAAGTGACATCAGAGGAGGATTCTGATGATTCCGAACATTTTGCTTAATGAACATTCTGTGAATTTCTTTTCAGTTGCTGTGCTTCCTCAGCACCATTTGCTGTTGTACGTTTGCAGCCATTTTCCCCACTTCCCGCCTGGGCGTTGATTAGTTACTTTGTATCTGTAAGTCTGCATTGGGAGTTGAATTTCAATATGCTAAATGTAGAGTCAGCTTAAAAGCAATGTTTTTGCTTTGTATTGAAGACCATGGTTTAATGATATTCATTTATCCTCTCATTTATTTATTTATTTATTTTTGCTGTGGTTGCCTTTCGTGCGTAGCAAGAAAACGTAATCGAGGGCAATTCCGTGGAACAGTGTAGTGGAGAACTAGCCACGCTGTGATTAGGGGTGACACCAGGCCGGGCCGAATGTGGTTCCTAATCGATTCGCGAGGAACGAAAAAGTCAGACTTTCTTTGTGTTGGTGTAGCCATCTAGGCGCCTCGCACAGAACTTCCAAGCCTTACGAATTAAAGTTATTTAATTATTTGTATAATATCTGACAATGGCCTAATTTTCCAGTATGCTTACTTTTGTCAGATGAATGTTGAATCTCTTTTAACAAGTCTTTGGGTTACATCACAACACCATTTGTTATGGACGTCTTTAAATGAGGTACTATCTTACATTCCCTAGTATATATATATTTTTTTTGTTAATTTAATTGATTTGACTGAAGATTGAATGAAAATTTTAAATTCGGGAATAACTTCAGTACAAAAACAAATCAAACAAAACAAACAAGGAGTGCAAGAGGACACGGAGAATTGCCGACAGTCATTTGTCATTGTTTAATCAAATAAACAGGGGTCGGCCAACTTTATCACCATGGTTGTTGCCGTGACAAGTGGTCCTCTTTCTCTCCCTCTCTTCCTTTCCTAACCCCAACTGGGTTTACTCTCCAATCAATTGGAGTAATGATTACTGTCAGGAAATCCTTGATGCAGTGAAGACATTTAGATGCTTAATGTGAGTTACTTCTATTTTCGTTGTGAGGTCTCCTTCATTTCTTGGATTCCACTGCCAATTTTAGGTTGACCGTGCACAACTTTTTCCATGGATTTAGAGATGCTGAATGGGCTGGCTCGGAAGAATTGAGGTTAACTGACTTTGGATGCGGGTCGTTTGTGGGTCGCATCGTGTTCGTGTTAAATTCGAATTTGACCAGCTTGAGTTTGAATGGGTTCGAGTTATCCGCTAGTCGGCATGTTAATTTGTAAGACAAGATTTTTTTTATTTTATATATCATTTTTATATTATTATTTATTCACATTACATATTACAGATAAAATTGTATATTATTATTTTTTAATTTATATATATCTTTATCATATAATTATTATATTATTAAAATATTTGCAATTATATATTTTTTAATTTTTGTATATTAATTTATATCAAAACTATAAAAATATATTATAAGCATTATGTACATTTATATTATTTATTATATATATTATAAATAGAATATGTAAAATTACAATATTATTTTTTATATTGATTTGAATTTAGAGTATACAACTATATTATATTTATTATATATATATATATATTTATTTATCTTATTTATAACATTCATAGATATCTTGAAAAATGATTTAATACTAATATAAAATATTTAAATATATATAAAGAAGGGTGCCCAATCCACTAGACTCTAACATTTTTGAGATTTAGACAAAAGTTAAATGTACATAATTTTATTTCTAATTTTTATTTTATATTTTCATAATTATACATACACACACATATTAGGATTTTAAAATATTAATGACAAATATGAATTCTATTATCCCAAAATCAAATATTTTAAACTTATTTAATTTATTATTAATTTACTTGTTATTCAATTCATATTTATAAATTATAATTGACATTTAGTCATATGTTGTGATCCTTTAAAATATTATAACTATCAAAAGGTGATTAAAATATGCCTTTTAAATATAATATCTCAATATAATTCAATAATTTTATATTATTAACATTTAATTAGGTATAATATATGAAATTACTATATAGTTTGTTTTATTTCATAATGTTCATTCTCAATTACTCATAAATTATTAATTTTATGAATGAAATTGTAAAATTTTATGAATATTCATTTTACTTTAATTAAGAATTGTTTTAAACATTTAAAATCATAAAACATTCTTTCATTATTAATTTAATGCAATGATTTTTTAATTATTTCACTCTTTCTAGATAATTTGTATTATATCTAATGTAAACTATGATATTTGAATAGGATAACCTAAAGACCAAATTAAAATATTATAATTTTTATATAAAATAATTTAGTAATATAAAGTTTAAAGATTAATTATATAACTGTTACATGAGCAATTTTTTGAAATAAATAAGTGATATTATGTTTAAAAATTCTTATAATAAGTCAATTTAATGAATGTATCTATCTAATAAGTACTATCATATTTTTTAAAAATATTTTAATACTTTAATTTACAAGAACAACTACCTTTTTTTCATACGAAATGAATATCTATACTCATATCGATTATGACCATTAAAGAATGTTAATTTAATTCTATAAATATCTACAAATTATAATATGATCATAATTATATTTGCAAACTATGTTTATAGATAATTTATAAATAATACTAAAGGTAACAAATGCATTTTATTAATAAATTTATATGTATGAAATATCTAATATCTATATAATTAACGAACTCATTAGTAACTAATATATACATTAACATGCCATTCATATATTTTTAAGGAATATATATTTATTATATTTAGCCGCATAGTTAAATGTGATATCCTAACGCAACCTTCTTCAACCTTCTTTGAATGACTTGTCACACGTTAACTTTTAGGTAGATAAAAAAGATAAGAAGAAACCTTTGATAGAAAAGATAGCATGAACTCTAGAAGTAATAGTTATGTCCAAATGACTCTAGTAATACCTTTGTGTTGAAATTATTTATAAGGTGATCTATATGATTAAAAATAAATATAAAAAGATTTATTTTTAATGTAATAATTTAACGATAATTACTCAATTATTATAATAGTTAATTTGAGTTTAAACTAGTTACAAAGTTAAATAAAAATTAACAACTAACATGTCTCTAATCTAGCCTACAAAAGGAGAAGTTTGTGAATTACCAAGATATGCTTCTAAAAAATATCAAGTTATAGGTTAAAAAACTTAGTAGTCTATAATTTGCATTTTTGTAGTTGTAAGTTTATATTTATTGATTGTTGATTAATATGACTAAAGATACATCTTCTGCTCAATTTTATTTTGGTAATTATTTTGATAATTATATATTTTAACATTTGGTATTAGAGCCACATTTTCAGTTATATTGATTATAATTAAAGTATAGGTTTTTGTTATTATATTTATTGTTTCAATTAATTTATTTTCAATGCAAGTCTAACTAGAAAATAGTTGGGCGTTCTTGAATAGAATTAGCTTATCAGGAACTTTAATACTAAGTTTCAATTATGCAATTTGATTGAACGAATTATTCTTTTGACATGTTGATTGGTTTTATGTAAATATGGAGGAGAGTCATCGTGCTGAAACACTAATTTTATAGTTATCAGCTGTGTCTCTTTATGGCTATCTCTGTCAGCAAGATAGCCATCCCCGCCAGCGTAGGGTAAAAAAAAAACGCCTTATTTCGTTGGAGAAGTACTGGCCATGTCATGCCTTGTGGCCGACATGATTGTCAACTCGTTTGCCCTTTGCTGTCTCGTTGTCGTCAGTTGAGCAACCGTCTAGGACTTTCTCCGATTACTTGTGGAGGCTTCTCTGTTCTTTTATCTTGGCAAGGCCGACGCCAACAAAGACGACTACTCGATGGGGACGAGATTGGTGGTCTTGGTTGCTAGATCAAATGAATGTTGGAATAACAGATACTGGGCAATTAAGAAAACAAAGAGAGATCCTTTTATAAAGACAGTCACTGGACTTTTGATTCCTATCTTCCATAAGTTGGAAAACCATGAACCTGCAATGCAGTTTAAAAATTTCAGCGAAATGTTGTTTTTCTTATTGGGTGTTTCATGACAACAATTATTTCGTCATGATCATGAAAAATTGTATAGGCACAGAAACAAGTTCAACTTAAGTGAGAATAAATTAGTGAGAATTAACTTTGTCGTTTGCCAATCTCAAATTTCCTTTAGAACAAAAAGTCTGCTTATATTTTTTTAAAATTTAGTAAGTATAAATTATATTTGGTTTTATGGATGTGATTTTAAGAAATATTATAGTGATTTAAGAGTAGTCATAACATTTTAAATTATTGTGATATTAGTAATTTACAAAAAAATTACTTGAAGAAATAGTTAATAAAATATAAATGACAAATAAGAGTTGCAATTAATTTTTTAAAATAAATTACTTTGTCACATAAGAAAGTATTTATTTTAATAAATTAATTAGAATAAGATATTGAATTAGACATTGAAATTAGATTTTCCTATACCTACATATATGAAAATTTTATATTTTAATATTTGATTAATTAATCTTATTATAAAGTATATATATATATATAAATTCAATAAATATAGCAACCTCTGGCTATAAGAAGGTTTAAATATATATTTATGATGGTTTGTTATTCTCATGACATTAATTTATATATATCTTATTTAATGCAATTATTCTTACTACTTATTATAATGATTTGGTTTATATTTTATTGTGTTATGTGGTAACAATTTTATAGATTTGAAAGAAAAGATTCTTTTGACTCTAGAGTATATGGATATTAATTTAACCTATTCTTATAAGATTAGGTATGCCAACTTAAAGAACTACTTATGATAAGTGGGATTGATTAAATCATATAAACTTAATGATTATTAAGTTCCACATTGATAAAAGTATAAGGAACTTTATTCTTTGTAAAGATAAAGTTAAAGATTTCATGAAAACCATTGAAGAATAATTCATAAAATACAATAAGGTACTGACTAACACTTTAATAAAGAAACTTTCAAGAAAGAACTTTAATATTTTTAAAGGTATATGTGAGCATATTATAAAAATGAGGGACATTATTATTCAACTTAAAGTTTTAGAGGATGACATATTTGAGACCTTTTTAGTACATTTTATCTTAAACTTCCTTCCTTTTGCATGTATAGCTTTCAAGATATCATATAACTCATATAAAGAAAAATGGTTAATTAATAAGCTTTTAACCATATATGTTTAAAGGGAGAAAAGAATGAATTACGAGAATCCATAAAATACTTGGTAAAAGGCAAATAGGGTAAAAGTACTCTATATTGAGAGAAAAATGCAATTGTATTGATGAAGAAAATTAATGATAAATGTGTATGTTTTTTTGTAAAAAAAATAAACACATGGAAATGGCTTGCATTAAGTATAAGACATGGTTAGCAAAGAAAGATACTTTTATATTTTTAATGAATTATTAATCTCTTTTAATTAATACTTTAAATAATACATGGTGGATTGATTTTAGTACTATAATTTATGTTTTCAAAGCTATGTAAGGCCTTTGCTTGGTTGAAAAGCCAGTGGCGCGAAATTACCATGTGCTGGATTATGACTGAATGTCTTTAAGTCAGAATCTGGGCTAGAAGCGATCGCCTGATTGTAGACCCTCAATAAGGGCCTCATGGCCCCCAAAGGCATGTGTCGTGGGCTAAGCACCCGCAGCGGACAAGTTGTAGTTGCTGCCTTGAATCATAATTTCTACCAAGCGATGGGTAGAATCCTTTGAGCCAAAGGAAAATAAAGAAGGCATTTATTTAGGAAATTAGATACGTTCTTATGTTGAGATTATGAGAACTTATTGTTTAGTTTAAAATCTAGATTTGTTTCAGACCTTTAAAGTACCTTTTATATTCTATCATTTTCTAGAGATTTAGTTTTTATTTTTAAATTAACTTGTGCTTGTTATCAATTTATTTTTAAGAATTATAATTTTAGTATTTTACAAAATAAAACCATTATTGGTTTTGGATATATGGTTAATGGTTTATATAAATTTAATTTAAATCTTATTTAGGAATGCATTACTACATTGCATGATAGTATTAGTACAAAAAGATGTATTATTAAAAAGTAATCTTCTCAATTATGACATAAAATATTAAGTCACATTTTGCTTGAGAGAATAAAAAAACTCGTAAATGATGATGTTTTAACAACTCTTAATTTTATAACTTTTGGTATTTATATGGATTGTATAATAGGTAAGCAAACTAGCAAGAATACTAAAGGAATTAAGAGAAGTTAAAAAATTCTTAAAATTATACACATACGCATTTATGAACCATTCTTTACTTCTTGTTTTAATGGTTAGATATATTTATCTCATTCATTATAATCATACAATATTTATATTTCTCTACTTATTATTTGATGAAACTGATGTAATTGATGCTTTTAAAACATATAAAGTTGAAATAAAGAAACAAAAGGATAACAAGATTAAAATTATAAGATCTTATAGGCATAAAGAGTATTAAGGAAAATACATAGAGATAGGACAATAAAAAGGTCTAATTGCTAAGTTCCTTGAAAAGAAGGGTATTATTTTATAATATAATATTCATAATACATCTTACCAAAATAGTGTAACTTAAAGAAGGAACTCCACATTTATAGATATGGTGAGAAGTATAATTAGTAATTCTAATCTCCTATTAAGTTATGGAGTGAAACTTTAAAAACTGCAATATATGTCTTAAATAGAGTTTCATTGAAATTTATTCCTAAAACATTATTTAAATTATGAAATGAGTAGAAATCAGGTTTAAAACATATACATATATGAGATTGTTTTACTAAAATGAGAATTTATAATTCTTAATTAAAGAAATTAGGTTTAACGACAACCAATGGATTTTTCATAAACTATGTAATAAATTCCAAGCGATTTAGATCTTATTGTCCTTTAAATCTACCTAAAATTGTTGAAGTCACTAATGCAAAATTTCTTGGGAATTTTGAATTTAGTGGGAGTAAGTTTCCTTGAAGTGTATAATTTAAGGAAAGTAAAAGACTTTACTAAAGTTCCTACAAACTTTGGAGGTTTAATTATTATTTAAAAATTATTTACATGATAATGATAAAGAACAACAAATTGAAAATTAAGTGCATAAAGTAGTATAAGCATATATAGATCTTATGGTACTTGAACCACATGATGAAAATTTACAAAATGAAGAACTTATAAGATTTTTAAGATTAAAGAGACTTGAAATTCCTAATAACTATCTTGTATATCTTTAAAAGGTTGATGTCAATAATAAGGATAATCCTTATTCATTTTCATAAGGTATAAAAAGTGAAAATTTTAAATTATAGTATAATGCTATACAGAAATAAATGAAATCCATTGCCAATAATCAAGTTTGAGACATTATTAAATTACTAGAAAGATTTGTAATTATTGGTTACAATGGGTTTATAAAAATAAAAGAAACTATTAAGGTTAAACTTGTGGCTAAGGTTTTATTTGAAAGAAAGTTATTAATTACCATAAAACCTTCTTTTTAGTTTAAAAAAAGATTCATTTAGAATTATTATAGTTTTAGTAACTCATTTTGATTTAAAGCAACATCAAATGGATGTGAAAATTAACTTTTTAAATGGGAATATTGATGAGGAGATATAAATGAGTCAACCTAAAGGTTTTGTTGTTAATAAAGAAACTCACCTAACATACAAATTCAAGAAATCCATATATGGATTTAAGTAAGCTTTTTAATAGTGTTATATAAAATTCTACAATGTTATAGTCTCATTTGAATTTATAGAAAATATTGTAAATTAATGTATATACCTCAAAGTTAGTAGGAGCAAATACATTATTTTAATCTTATATATAAAAGATATTTTACTTGTATATAATGATTTGAGATTGTTACATGAGATAAAGAAATTTTTTTTTAAAACTTTGAAATGAAGGATATGGGTGAATTTTTTTATGTCATTAGTATAAAAATTCATAAAGATAAATCTTAACTAACATTAAAATTATCTTAAAAAGCCTATATAAAATTTGTTTTAGAGAGATATAGGATAGAACAATGTTCTTCCACTATAATACCTGTAGTCAAAGGGAAAAATTCAGTTTTGCACAATGTTCTTAGAATGACTTGGATCAAGATGAAATGAAACACATATCATATGCATTAATAGTTGGTAGTCTTATGTATACACAGTTTGCATTAGATCTGACATTGCATTTGCAGTGGGAATGTTGAGAAGGTACTAAAGTCATCTTAAGCATGAACAATAAAAAGCTACCAAAAAATTTATAAGATATCTGCAAGGAACTAAGAATTATAAACTTACATATAGACATATTGACCATTTAGAAGTGGTTAGGTATTTAGATGCCAATTTTGCTAGTTATGTAGACAGTAAAATATCTACCCAATAGATACATTTTTATACTTTCTTAAGGTGTTGTTTACTATAGAAGTATCAAGTACCAATTTTCCTAGGTAATAAGCACAGCGGATAAAACCCCATCATGCGGGCTTTGCATGGGCAAAGAAGGACCTCATTTTCCTTTCTTTTTTTTTTTTTTGTTTTTCTTAAAGACAAAATTTTCCATGCGTCGGTAGAAGCGGGAAAGAGTCACCAAAAGCTGCATCAGTCGTATTAATATGTTCCACGCAGATTGGTGGATGTGATGAAAAGCCAATGGCATGGACGCCCAAGTCAGGACATCTATAAGCCAGCCCACTTTTTGGTTCCAATTTTCTTGGTGAGACAACCGCCGAAAGGATGACTTGTTCTTCTTTTTCAAATGATTTATAGAGCTGGAGACAAAGCGAAATCCTTGTGCTTGGACCTACTCCGGTTGTATCTTGTTGTATATGGACTAGTGGATGCCGCGTTCGGTGGTTACCCGTAAGTCAACAGTCTTTCCAAAGGAATGCCTACCAATTTTGTGGCGTATCCCCAAAACACCAACGCAGCTTTCGAGCTCGCTTGGCGCAACATGTGTTTTAGAGCAAGTCTCTTCTTCATACGGAAAATTTATGCGTTCAGTGTCTACCGAGCACATTTTAGAATATGAGAATTTATAAATTGATATGGGTTATATACTTTTAATTTTTTAATACACAATTATAATATTTTAAAATTAAAACTATATATATATATATAATCGTCAAATAACGAAATATGAGTTGCATTTAAAATTTACTTAGTTGACCCTGTTTATGTAATGAACCTCTTCTTTATTTTTCCTCTGAAGCAAATTTGAAAAATTGAAATCTAACACTCTTTCCACGGATCAAAGAATGACTCATGGTCAACCCATGGTGTCCTGTGGATTATAAAATCAAATCTTGAGACTGGCTTAATTTGATTAGATTGAGTAATTTTCATTAAAGAGGGAACCTCTGATTAGATTGATTGAAAATGAATTTTTTTGCCGAATTCTTTCCTAGCGATAGCCAATATGTTAGGGCTTAACATTAAATCTGGCCTAATGTTAACCGTTCAGGAGTCTTAAACAATTTTTTTTTTATAAAGTCTTAAACAATTAAGTTAGGGCGCTTCATAAGAGATGCTCATATTTTCTAAGTGCTTGACAACATCGTCCATGATACAGATGTCCTAAGTTCAACATACCTTAAATTTTCAAAGTTATCTTTAGTATTCAATATAAAACATTTGTAATTGAATACTTTGAAATAATTAATTCAAAACTTTCTCTCATTTCGTAACTTATAAAGATTCTTTTTGAACAATGGACCAACTAGAACCTAATTTGACACATAACATTTTAT
Organism: Ceriops zippeliana; assembly: GCA_037897445.1. Lineage (NCBI taxonomy): Eukaryota > Viridiplantae > Streptophyta > Magnoliopsida > Malpighiales > Rhizophoraceae > Ceriops > Ceriops zippeliana. Next base: position 4,254,036 of record JBAPLH010000061.1, on the reverse strand, counting down.
GTGGATAACTTTGGTCTACAATTATTTAGGTAAGCAAAATTCTTTTAGCATAGTCTAAGTTATTGCTTAAAGGGTTCTATTTTTGCATTCAACCATCTTAGTCTATTAAGATGTTTTTGAAATTGAAAATTTATGAGAAATTCCTTAGGCATTGTAAACTTTTTGAAACCGTCATTCTCAAGTTCTCTTCTATGATTACCTCTAATTGATGTAATGAAGTATCCCTTTTATTTTATAGTTGCTTGCAAATCCTTTCAAAGGCTTTTAATGTCTCATCCTTATAAACAAGGAATAGGACCCATGCAAATCTATTGAAATCATCTATGATGACAAATGAATTATGCTTACTACTTGATAAAGACACTTTAAATGGACCAAAAAGATCAATATCCAATGACTGAATAGATTTGAAAATAGATACTACTTTTTTGTTCACAAAAGAGCCTTTTAATTTTTTTACCCATTTGCCAAACATCACAATGCTTATGCTTTTAAAATTTTAGTTTAGGCCACCCTTCTGCAAAATTGTTGTAGTTTAGCTTAGAGAAGAGTTTTATGTTGTATGTTTTAAGCACTTATGTCATATTAAAGTCTCTTCATTAACAAAAGTATAACATTAAACATTTTGGTTAATGAGAGAGTAAAGATCGATGTCATAAATATTATCACATCAATTAGTAATATAAAAAGTTTGATTGGTTTTGGAATCCAAAACAATATACGCATTAGGTTCAAATTAGACTTTGTAGCCTCTATTGCAAAATTGGTTAATACTAAGTAAATTAAACTTAAAACCTTTAACTAAAAAAGCATTATCGATAGTAAGAGAATTCCCTTTACCAATCTTCCTAATATCAATAATCTTACTTTTGAAATTATCACTAGTTACTTTTTCTCCATCAATCATGTTAAAGAAAGGAAATTTTCTATATTGCAAGTCATATACCTTAAACATTCATGATCCAAGTGAGTTATTTTTCTTTATTTGACTTTTAACATGTATTTGCTTAAAATTCATCTAATTTTAGGTACCCAAATTTGTTAAGGTTTTTTAAGGTTAACTTTTATGCTATTTTCACTTACAAAAGAATATCATGTCATATAAACTCTTTTTAATATTACATGTATAAATCATGTGACTAAAACAACTATAATAATGACATCTAACATGATACTTCTTATAAGTGAATAAATGACCATGTAATGCCTTAAGGAAACTTTGCATAGAAGTTCATAATACATGAAGTGATCTATTAACTAAACCCTTATGAGCATGATATGGTTGCTTTTATGATGCATAAGCATGCGTAAACAAAATGTTAACTAAACCATGAGATATTCTTGCTATTGTAATGCATAAGCATACATAAATTCATGATTTTTATCCTTAAATTATGTAAATGCTTGTGCTTTTTTGTAGATAATATAAATGATTAAAACCCAATTTAAATTTATCATTAAATGACCTTTAAGAGCTAAGCAACAAATCAACTTTTCTTTCCCTTTCACAAACCTTAAAAGGAAATCTTAAAGGTTTTCATTTTTCTTTTTGAGAATACTTATGTTTTTATGTGAATAAAATATAAATGATTAAAACCCAATTTAAATTTATCATTGAGTAGCCTTTGAGAGCTAAGCAATGAATTACCTTTTCTTTCCTTTTTATAAACCTTGGAGGGAATCTTAAAGGTTCTTTATTTTTCTTTTTAAGAAGAATTTTTTTCTCCTTAAACTTGATTTTCTCTTGTATTATGATGATAACTTGATTATATGCTTTTCAAGGTCTTAATCTTTTACTTTAAAGACTTTATAAGCATTGATATGCTTGTTTTTGGTTGGTACCTAAACAACTTTTTTTTCATACACTTAAGAATATACTCAACTCATCATCATCACATAAATCATAACTATGATTTACCTCACTACCTTTTCTTATGAAACACATAAAATTTCTCTTATCATTGAAGGATTCACTATTTAAATCACTTAAATCATCTCATGTTGCCTTGTAAGCCTTTTTTTTTAAGCATTTTAGTTTTTTTTTATTTAAGCAATTTATGGAAATATGTTAACATTTTTACATTCATAACAAACTATCTACTTTTATTGTTGCCCATAATTTTCAATAAGACGTTTAACAGCCTTCTTCCTGTGCTTCTTGTTCTTAAAGAACTATATGAATTTTTGAGCAAGCATTATGAGCTCTTTTTGATCTTGCTTATTGAATAAGATGTTATCCTTATCATTATTATTGGTTTGTTTGTTTGTTGAGGTAAAGGACTTAAATGCAATGTCCTTCTTTTTCTTCATGACTTTTTTTTTTTTTTAAATTATCTTACAAGTGACTAGTGAATTCACTAACTTATTCAACAAAAAGGTATTCAAAACCTTTGACTTTGAAATAACAATAATCATTAGGTTCCATTATTCCAAAAGAAATATGAGTAACTTTTTAATATATTCTGCATTATCAAGATTCTTCCTAAGATTCCTAAAAGCATAATAATGTTAGTAAATCTTATATACATTTCAATAATAGTTTCATTATTAATTATTTCAAACAATTCATATTCACATATAAGAATATTAATCATAGTATCTTTAATATGGATAGTTCTCTTGTAGGTTACCATAAACTTGGCTTATATCTCTTTAGCTAAATTTTAAAGGAAAACGTGATTATACTCATCAAAGGTTATGACATAGTAAAGCAAATAACAAGTTTTAAAAATGAGGTTTTGGACTTTAAAGTCTTTATTTGTGTATTAACTCTTAGATTTATCAATAATGATATCATTATTAGTTTTGGTGATTTGTCTATGGCCATTAGAAACAATGTGTCATACATCTTAATCAAAGTATTGAAGATATATAATCATTTTATTTTTCTAATAAATATAATTGGTTTCATAAAAAATGAGGCAACACATAAATGAAAAGGAAGCTATTAGATCAATTTAAAGTGATGAAACCTTTAATACAAAAACTAGCTTTAATACCAATTTTTGATCTAAAATATACCTAAAAAGGAGGGTTATTTAGATAATAAAGACACAAGCTTATGAATTGTGTAATTTGATAAAATAAAAACAATCTCAATATGAATGACAAGTACATCATAAACCACAACAACGAATCATGTATATAACATACATAAGAAAAACAAATAATCATAAGGTAAATAATAACTTGATGTCATGTGTAATTGTGAAAAACAATAAACAAGATTAAAAGAAAGAGTTTTGAGATATAACAATTTATAAAAATTCATATCTCTTGATCTAAGTTCTTTCCTCAAGAATTCTTTTAGAAAATTTCAAATTTACCGTTTAACTCCTTAGCTACAAAGAGAATAATACCAACACAAACAAAAGTCCTCAACTTTTCTTACAATGTTACTAGCAAACATGCTCATTTCTCACAAAAAAAAAAATCTTTGTTCTATATATTTAAAATACTTATACTTTTTTTATTGTCACTTTGAGCAACACTCGCTCTTACAAAGAATTGTTATTTTCTTCTATTTAAGCACACAAAATATAATTGAAAAGAAGATAAGTAAGCTTATTTTTGTTTTTTACTCCTCTCTAGGTTACTATCTAGGACAAATTTTATATAATCTTAGAAAGACTCCTAGCTGTTGATAATAAAGACAACCAAGTAAGATGAGCTAGTCTTGAAAATTTTGGATGATTATTTTCATTTTTGACATTTATGGTTGATTGATGTAATTAATTGACTTGATGTATCAAGAACTCAACAATATTCAAAATTATTACCATGGTTGTTTTGTCAAGCAACTAATCTTTGAAATATTTGCAAAAATATATCGGGTTCAAATATTCTCTTTGGAGTATAAGCAAAATTTCTCAATTAATAAGCTTCCTTGTAAAGAATATTTTGAATTTCCCAAGCTGATAAAATAATTCCAGCACAAGAAAATATGCCCGCTTCTTCAATTTGATTTGCTTCCTTTGGTGAATACGAATGACATTTTCCATCACAAGAGGAGGAAGTCTTGTACCGTTAGGCTTCGTTGCAAGTAAGAATAATTCCTTGTTAAGATGATGTCCATGCGGACTTTGAAACTTGTGCAACCAGTAACCTTAGAGCAATTTTCTTGTAGTTGCTTTTCATTCAAAAAGATTTCCTCATTTGAATATGTAACTGCGCACTCTCACTAAAGGGTTAATAGGATAGAGAAAACATATAAAAAAAAATTCCAACCCAAGAGCTTAAAAATCATATATAGCCGATATTCTATATCAAAAAGACCCATTGGTTTTATTGCTTAACATAAGAATGGGAGCACTTCAAATGTACCAGACCAAATGAACTTGTACATGAAATCATAAGCTCCACATATTGCCATATAATAAATACCCCATAATCTTCTTGTCATAAAGATATTCAAGAAACTTTAGAACTCATATGGCAATCAAGAATAGTTATATTACAACCCATCAAATTAAATAATCCACAACATACAAGAACAATTTATGTTGGCACATCAAAACTAAAATAACGAATACATTACTTAACAAATTGTAATAGAAAAACGTTGTGATAAGTATAGTGAAAGGAGGAGCTTGGCACCACAAAAACAAGTTGAGTCCGGGTCAGTTCATAATCTGATCAACAAGTGAAGTTTTGAGGAGTTTAATATTTACTCAAAGAAAAAAAAAAGTGATAATAAATTGTGAGTATCCTAGAAGAAGTTCAGAAGTGAGGGTAGGTTTGTGAGGAAGCTAAAATACTATAAATTTCTTGCGTTTGATTTCTTTACCTCTTATTCTCTAGTTTATTGTTTACATGCTTATTGATATTCTACTGTGCACACCATTAAAAACAATTGCATGCTTGAAAGTTTTGATTTGTCATTTTTGTTATACATCCAATTCACTCATCTCTTAGGTGGCCATAAGCTCAGGGACCAACATTATGTTTCATGACAGCTAAAAATCAACCATTGTAAACATAATTATATGAAGCTTTCATGGATCAACGCCGATATACACGGGGAGTCATGATCTGCACATTAAATCTTTTTTTTTTTTTTTAATTCCCCTTTCCATGTGGTGCGATTCTTTTGTTTTTTTTTTTTTTTTTTTTTCCAATACTATATGTACATCCGATGTCTCTCACAAAAGAAACGGCATTTACATTGATTACAGTAACATGTGCTCCCTTTCAATTGACAAAATTATCCAAACGAGAGACTTTTTTTTGGGGGGGGGGTCTATATTAAGAGGTCTAGATAATGAAACTCGTTTTAGAAAATGCGACACATTTTCTTTATTGTATATATATCGTGCACACACTTTGAAGTTGGTTAATGACATAATAACATTTTTATCATCACCCACCCATCAATATATTTAATTAATCGCGAAGAATATTTGGGCTGGTGCTCCAAGCCATCCATTATTCGCGGACCAAACGAAAAATTTTAATCTTTGCCTAATCTTCTATGTTTTTATTTTATTTTATTTTTCCCAATGAGATGCACTTACAGAAATCATTGACGTTGTGTGTGTGTGTGTGTGTGTGTGTGTGTTCAAATGATGTTACATAAAATGCAACTATTTTTGAAAATGGTACAGGCTAAAAAGGTTCCGCAAGAATACCAATACCATTTCATTGGCTGTGCCATCCCTGCCCAAATCTCCATCTCTTTGCGCCATTCAATTTTGAAATGATTAACAAATAGCTAGTCAAGCCGTTGTAATTGATAACCGACATGCCGCCGACCAATTGCTACTGACGGGGTCTCGTTAAGCTCTTCCTTTATCATTGACAAATGTATTCTAGCTTTGGTGCCGGCCAATTTCTCAAAGAAAATGTCAATGGGGTGACCTGCTGTATAGTGAGTTAGGACTTTGAAGCAGGTACAGAAAGAGGAGACTTTTGGCTTTGGGGAGATAATCTTATTTGCGTTCTGCGTATGCATGTGGGGATGCTTTTTTCACCCCCAAAGCCGTTAATTACGACTGTTTCAATTGAAATGACATAAGATGATTTGTCGGCATTCAATTGGATTCGAGATTTCCATGCATTGAGGTTGAAATGCTTGCATTTTTATTGTTTTTTTTTTTTATCAAAATGGACTAATTAATTGATGCCGTGTCGCTTGTGTGGGACATCCAATTATTCTAAACTCTAGATAAAATTCACATAAATGGCCGGGATGATTTTTTTTTTTTTTGAGCAAAGAAGACTGAAAAAAACAGTCACTAAAACTCAAATACGGAATCAAAGTGTTTTAATAAGAGTATCTCAATTAATTCTGCTAAAAGCAAGTAATGGCAAGGATTAAATTTATGGGATAGGAAAGATAACTTTTACTGTGTAGTTTATATTTTAATAAAAGTTTTGATAAATGAAAAGAAAGCATTAATTGATAATATATGGAAGTTCTCTTGGGAGCAAACTGATTAGCTCCATTCTACAACTATTCTCTAAGTCTTGTGATCGAGTCACTTAAATTTAATTTTAGATTTAAAGTTTGATCTTAGTCCCAAGAAACTGAAAAAAAGAAAGAAAGAAAGAAAAAAGAAAACCCTTCATTCTAGGCTGTGCAATCTAAATTTATGATTATGGGTCTTTACTTTTCAACCTAAAAAAAAAAACAGTTTATAATATTTAATATTAATTTAATATCATATATATACTCTATATTAATATTTTAATTAAAATAAGATATTAATACATATTTTAATTTTTAATTTTTTAATTATAATTTAATTAATTTATACTAATAATTATTCACATATATATATAATTCGTATAACACAAATACTCAAAAATGAAAAAAAAATAATTTTAAATTATATTTTTATTTTTTAGGGAGTAAAAAGAAAAATATTTTCAAATATTTCTTTTTCTTAAAGAATAAAAAACTCATAATTTATTTTTATTTTTTTAAATATATATATTCTAATTTTTTTAATTTTAATAAATATAATAAATTTACCTATCACATCACGTCATCCTAATACTCAACAGTAATGCCTCGCGGACATGGAGAATCTGGGAAACTTCTTGGCAGTAGCCATTGTCAAGTCGCGGGTCCCGCCTTTCCATTTCATAACTTAAGTTCCATTATTATTATTATATATAAAGGGATTAGCTCAGCTGTGTCACTCCTTCCGTTATCGTAACCACTTTACTGAAATAATTTTTTCTTTTTATTGATATTCTACACCAGGCTTGCCTCAATTATCATTTCTTTCTCTCCATCATTGGATTGATGACATAGTTTGGCAGGCACCCATCCCATTCCATGTTGTTGCTTTTCTTTGCTTCCTGCCAACGAGAGGGTTCTTTTGATCCCAATTATTTGCATTCCATTTGTCATTCTTAATTAATATAGGCTCTTGAGACTCGAAGTATTACAAAACATCTTCTGGGGCATCTCTTTTAAGAATTTCCAGTGTGTGCGCGGGATTCAAAATAGTAACAAAAAAGAGGAGAGGAACATTGTTTCTTCGTTACAACCAGAGGAAATGAACATGGTGACTGTAGTTCCTCCAGAAAGCGTTGTAGCTTTGGTCTCTCGAAGTGGCAGGCATTTGCAGCGCTACAATAAAGGGCGTCGCCTGGTTGTGGGGTTTGTCTCATCTTTCTCTCTCTTGTTATGGAAATTGGCTTCCAAGTTCAAAGCACTTGATTTTTCCTTTTCATTTCTTGGCCAAATTTGCTTTCTAGGTGTTGCACATATTTGTTCAATCTCCAAAATTTCATGAATGGATTTCATTGATGACGTGTGATTGACTGTGAACTCCATTTTCTTATCTCAATATGACGTTTGGGGTTAAACCATTCAGTGGAAGAGACCTTTTTTATTTCTTTCTTTTTTTTTTAAAAGACGGTTAATTACAGGGGATATTTAAGGAAAAGAAGAAAAAGGTCAAGTAGATGCTTCCATGTAGAAAAGAGGTTCAAGACCTCTAAATTGGAAGCTAATGTCCTTAAATAATACTATGGTATTCCCTCAAGACATTATACGTGATTTCTTCATGAATTGGAGAAGGCAGAGTTCATTTTCTAGCTGGCTAATTGCTGACACGAGGCGTGACAAGGAGCCCGTCCTCAACGAAGTGCTTTGTCTACTCGTGAATCAGGGGAAATGCTTTTGTTTGGTGCTGCTTTCTTATAGGGTAGTAAAATTACACGTACAAAACTGAGTATTAACGTCTTGCTTCCTTTCTTTACCATTGTGCAGATGCGTACCATACAGATACAAAATTCGGCAACAAAATTGCTTGGACACCGAGGAAGAGCTGGAAGTCCTTGTCATTAGTTCACAGAAAAAGAAGAAGGAGGTGCTGTTTCCAAAGGTGCCTAATCATATGCAGCTTTGTAATCTAATTTCGATGAAACTGCCTTTAATTTCTCACTCCAATAATTAAACCCCCACACCAATTTGATTATCAGGGAGGTTGGGAATTGGATGAATCCATACAAGAGGCAGCTTCACGAGAGACATTAGAAGAAGCCGGGGTTAGAGGCATTGTTGAGGTCGGCTATATTAGAACTCAATTCAGTTCTGCTAATGTTCATATTTGCACGGTTCATTTCTTGAACTTCTGCCTATGCAATTAGTTCGACATACAACTTATTGATTGCAGTGTGAGCTCGGTAAATGGAGGTTCAAGAGCAAATCCCAAGACACATATCATGAAGGGTACATGTTCCCCTTGTTGGTTCAAGAGCAATTAGAATTCTGGCCAGAGAAAAATGTTCGTCAAAGAATATGGGTATGCACGCCATGCTTAAGCTCCTTCTTATTTGTTTATTTTGCCTTAATTACTCTCTAAAAAGTCAAAATTTGCCCATTCAGTAATTGTTGATTCTCTATGCCCATATATTATGAACAGATGAGTGTGGCAGAGGCAAAACAAGCCTGTCAGCATTGGTGGATGAAGGAAGCCCTAGATGTATTAGTTAATCGTCTCATGTCTCAGCAACGACGTAGAAATAATAATGAGTAGGATCTCCGCTCGGGTCACGGTAGCAACCCGGAGTTAGCTTGAAATGAATTTCTCGTCATAAAAGAATAATAATAATAATGAGTGGGACCTTGTTGCTCGAGCTACTCTTGTAAATAGGTAAACAAATTGTTGAGAGCCCATGGTGATCGATGTGGCTTTTAGAGCATAATTAAAGGCTGGTAGATAAAGCAACAAGGATCAAGAGTACCATTCTAAGAAATATGTAAGCTAAGAAGACATTGGCGTTTTGGGTCCTTATCATGGCTTTTCAATGTTGACCTTGTTAGTTTTATGTTAACTAGTGGTAACGATAGAAAGTTATTCAAGAAGAAAACGGCACGTTAATTGTACAACATGATCAATATCTGCTCTTGAAAGCCAACTTCTCCATTACTTTCGGGGCCGACATCTAAAGATTGACAAGCACATGTCTTTTGTATAAGCATTGTTATGATTCAGTTGTCCTCGTCAGCACGGGATTATGTGATAAAATCTACGTTCAATAGAAAGAAGAGATTTTGAATCTTATAGATATGAAAATTATATATTAAGAAGTTATATTTTAGGATAAGATAATGAATTTATATTAAAATGTGACACAAATAATATCAAAGTTAATTTAATAACAAGTAATATCAAAATTAGTTCGATTTAAATTCAATATATGTCGAATTATTTATTTTTTTATTTTTTTAAATAATAATCATAATATTAAGTTTTAAATGTTATTTGTAACCTCATCTTTCTTTCGATGTTTGAATTTAATATCTAACACTAAGTACTCTAAGTAAAAACGTAAATAAAAAACTAATTCACCGTAAAAATGTCTTCAAATTTAATAAAAAAAAAGTAAATTTTAGGCCTCCTATTAAATTTTTTTTTTGGAAAAAGAATAATTACCGTGACATTAAGCTACAAATATTACTTGTAACGTCATCTTTCTTTCGATGTTTCTATAAATTGGAGCTCGGATATCATGCAACGTAACATGGTGACTTTTCTTAGAAAAGGAAAATTTTGAATCTACCCATTTGATTACCTTCCATTACAATTTAACAGAAAGAGTAAGTCAAGAGGGAAACGAGAGTACGAGAGAATATTGATGCAGGTATTACATCTGTCGCAACATGATGGGATAGAAATTCATATAAGAGCTTACTTTGATCGGATGAAATTGCCCCAACTTTTTAAGATGAATTCAATCGAGAGGTGGCTAAAAGTTAGTTTGAGATTTTTTGGCATGTGACACCTAACTGAAGCACGTGAGTTCCTTTTGTCCAGAGAAAAAGGCACCCTGAAAAAACCCAATATAAAAATGCTATGCAGCAATAAATAGCCTGACCCTACTCCATCCGCCACGATCCTTTTCCCCCAACTGTTTTAACATTTATGACGGTCACATGGACTGAGGTGAAGTGGAACTACGTCCACCGCACTGCCATGACAAAGATCAAGATTCGAGTCGAGTTGAGATTAAGGTCACATGGCACTTGGGCTTGATATGTACGCTTCTACTTAATAACTGGTCCTATTATATAGTAACTAGTGCTTGATCCTACCATCTCTCTCACCTGATAAAAAGCTTGGAGTGAGTAATTCAAGCATGTACTTGACTGTTCTATGCTCCAGGCACGGCCTGCTGCCCTAGTCATCACTGACGGGCACCTTGGAAGTCCCAAAATTTGCCCTGGGCTTCGTTCTCTAAAGAAAGCTTCCCCAGCCACGCCTTGATTAAGCTGTGACCCTCTCTGACAACCTATTCACACTAGCAACTATCAACACTTGCTAGTCTATCATTTGGGCCTGATTTGCTTATTAGCAAGCCTAATCGGATAAGGTTTGAGCAACGTAAGTTGGACTTTTAATAGATTTGACATTCAAACTCCCCTACAATTAGTATCTATATATATATATATATATATATAGCTGGACGTGTAGCCAAATATTTGGAAAAACTATTTTTGGAATAAGTTTTTTTTTTTTCCCAAAACTTGAATTTTGAAAGAAGCGAGCTTGTAAAACTCAAAAGTTCAAGAAAAGCAAACAACGTTACTAGAATTGAAACGCAAAACGAACAGATTTTAATAAGAATATCTCCACTAGTTGTGTTTAAAATACGTGAAATATTGTAATTTTTTTATATTAAAAGCCTTAAATTTTACATTACGAACCTGTATATCTCAACATGGGTCTTTAGTGCAGCTTTGATGCGAGGGGCCACAAAATTTGTTGCCCAAAAAACGAATGGCTTTGATTTTACAAGCAGCCATTATCTTCAGAGCAAAATGGCAATGCCAAATCGGTCGTGTGGGGCTGCAGTTGCGAGACCCAGACAAACTGACATTAATCTTAAACGACATTATTGGGTATGCCATTTTCTCTCTACCATCTCTCTCAACCTCTGGGTCCTTGTCGTGGACCAATAAATGCAAAATGGCCCACTTGAGCACCGGACACGTCTGTCTAAGGGAATTGTTGGCCCCGGTGGTGAATCTATACGTGGGGACGACCATGGAAAATAAACATCAGTCCTAAGGGGGATATTTGCAGTGGGAATTACAGCTGTATCTAGGTTACCAGCTACCATTTATATTATTTTCACAACGTTTTCATGTTACTTCCTGGATTATATTAATGGAGAGTAGTAATGCATAGGGAGGCAACCCAAAACCAAAATCTCACTTGCTGATTCTCAGCAACAGTCAAAATATCGATGGCAAACTTCAATATAGGATCATCCATACACACACAGATATACACAATGTGTATGGGAGATGACCTATCTTGTATATGTAACTAATGAATAGAGCAATCGAAATTATTATAGGTTCCAGTAATTAAATTCAACGGCATAATAATTGGGAGCCATACTCTCTCTGTTTTTTTTTTTTTAAAAAAAGGGTAAATTGTATAAATGTATAAAAAATCTGTACACATTCACTCGGTCGCGACCAAAAACTCCTCTCCTATTAATAAAAAGGAAAAAAAAAAAACTCCTAAATAGAGCGTCATGTTTCAATACAATTTTATAGTTTTTAGTTAGCAAAATCCTTTAAATCTAAGTCATTAAATTTGTTTGGTGAGTACTGTCTCTTTAATCAAATCATTTACAAAGTGTTTATATTCATGATATTGAAAAATAAATAAGATTTAATTTTTAAGTTTATTTTGTTGGTATTATGAAACATTGATAAAAATTACCAAAATTTTTTTCTTTATTATTTATTTAAATAATTGCTATTTGTGAAACATTTTTGATAATTAGTGGAGTTGCATCTACCTGATCCCATGAACCTCACAAGCCAACGGTTTCCTTGTTTGTAAGTGGCTCTGTTTTATTAATATTAGTGGCTCCTGATCACCTTAGATTACGTACACACAACCTTATTATTAATTGCCTCACAACACATCTCCTACTCCTGTCCTCGCCGTACATCAATTATTGTAACAATCATGTTGAATTTGTATGTATTCTTTAGGTACAATGACTAGGTCAGCTCCCGTTGCCGTTTCTTTTCCTTCCTCCTTAGATGGACTCTTCCAAAGTTCATGATGAACTCATTGCCGTGAAACTGCATTGTCGTCGCTTTACTTTTAACCACTACCACGTAAATTAAATTTCAATTTTTTTCATTGAGAATGATTTTCCTACAAAATGAGTTCTTTTATTTTTTTATAATTAGATAAACCATCATACTATTACATAAAACTCCATCAATCATATTCCCTTAAATGTACTGCGTTGATTCAATCCGCACTAATAGTATTCCAAATGGAATGCAAATGCATCGTAAGAAAGCACTCCATGTTTAACCAACTTCTTGTAGAACAAAAAGGCCCATAATGATTTAGAGAAACGCAGTGCTTTCTTCTTCTTACTTTTTTTTTTTTTTTCAATAGATAACATAAAATATATAAATAAATATTATAATGCATTTGCATTCTTTAATCATTATTTGTACATTTTATCTTATTTATGTATTTTATTTTATTTATTTAAACTTTATATATTTAAAAAGATATTCAAAATTGTTTTCACATAAGACCCACGTACCAGCCCAATCCCTGTCCATCAACCCCATTTGCATAACTTTTATCTTTATCGAATGTTACCTAAGCGAGGACTGATTATTTCTTAGTATAAAAGTCCTACATTAGTCAAATACCTAAACGAGGATTTATTTTCTGACGAATCTAAAAAAAAAAAAAAAGGTGTTTATCAATTTTTTTTTTAATTGAAGGTGAAGTTTTCAAATACTTACAGCTTAGTGATCACTATTTAAATAGAGAAAATTTTATAGTAATTATGTTTTTAGAAAAAAAAATTATTTAGCCTATTATAACTGTGATTTAATATTACTTCTCAAATTTTTATTTGAAAAGATTTAATATTACTTCTGAAATTTTTAATGATTTTCCAAAAACAAAGTTAATTTAGTGAGTGCATAAAAAATGGAAATTTGTTAAATGTGAAGGAAACATCAAAGCGAATTATGTGTGAAAGAATTACCATCATTCTCCAGGGAGTCCGGCACCGAAAATAATTTTATGAGGAAAAAATTGAGCATCAAATGTATGTTATTGTCATAAATTTATTACAACAAATTTCATAGCTTGGACAGTATAAAACTTTGTTGTCAAATGTCTAATGAAATGGAAGGACCAAACACTTTTTAGTCATAGTCATATATATTTACAGATTTTTAATATATATATATATATATATATATATATTCTGTGTCTCATGAATATTATCATATCAAATAAACTTAATCATAAATGGAGGAGCCCATGACAAAATTTGTGGTGGGACAATTTTACAAAGGTCTAACCACCGTTACTAGCTTAGATTAGACTCTCTTTAATTATTACAACATGCTACTAATAAGGAATAGCTCGAAAAGAGATTGTCCCCAAAAGCATATTACAGGGACGAAGTTAACATTGAGAAGGAGAAGAAAATCTATGAACTTATGAGTATTATATATTCTAATAAATTACTTTTTAAGAAAAAAATAATAATTTTATAATAAATAATATCAGAATTAATTTGTCCTGAATTCAACGTTCATTACTAAGTATTCTAAGCTTAGGAATAAGTAGAGGGATTCCTGTTTATACGAGTACGTGAATAACTATGGAAAATAATGTGATAGAATCCATCAGGGAGGGGATCTGTAAGCATACCCCCTGTCCATCTCTCTCTCTCAAGCGAGAGCTTGTCCAAATTAAACATAGGAAGAACTACAGGTTCTACGCTCTTAATCCTAACAATATTCCATCTTCCAATTCCTTCATTTTCCTCTACAGACACTTTCCTCTTTGAAGGCTGCATTGAAAAGAAATATGCAAGTGACTTACCCTATGAGTCCAATCTCAACTCCCTCTACATCATTATGAGCTCCAGCCCACAAGACGTTGTTTATGGGCTCTACCAGTGCCGCGGCGACCTGTCCATGCTTGATTGAACCACTTGAACTGTCCGTGCGGTGAGCCAAGTCGGCTTCCACTTCCCTCAGACTTGCGGTGGAGTAGTGCAGCTACAAGGGTGTTATGTCAAATGGCTTGCAGATAAGTCTACAAACGAGGGCGAGAAGACATTATATTACATTCTTGTTGTTGAATCTTTTTAAGTTTTAACACTGCAGATAAGTCTACAAACGAGGGCGAGAAGACATTTGCAGTTATATTTGGGCTATGTACCGTTACTCTCTTTCTTCTTAAAAGGTTAACTTGTTATACACGTTTATAAAGTTGACTCTTTTACAAATTTCTTCTTACTATTATGTTAGAGTGCTCGGAAGCAGATCGGTTCTAATACCATTTGTTACTTATTACAGGAACATTACCCCTCCCAAAAACTAACTTATTAGGTTCTACAGCAATTAAGTTTATAAAACCCACGTACTCTTTTCACCTTTCCCGACGGAAATTCCGTCACAATTAGTCGAAATTGCCTTACTCATCATTTGTCTAACGTTCAGGAGGAGGGCGTTTCAGGAAATTGGTAAAATTACAAGGCTTTCTTCTTCTTCTTCTTCTTCTTCTTCTTTTTTATTGTATTGCTTTTCTTTTATTTCGTATTCGATTATCACTTGAAATCCGACTCCAAATCTTTATCATGCAGGTAATTAAGTGTCTAACTTTTTCAAAGACAATGTGGCAATCCCGATCTGGTCCTCAGCCTTTTTGCTTTCTGCGACTATTTTAGCATCCATTTTTCTCTTCACGATGTCCACTTTCCTCTGCTTGTGCCTTTTTAAGATTTTCTTTTATATTCCTTTAAACAAAAGATGATAAAGGCTTGAGGAAGGATGGAACAGTGTTCAATGGGGCATGAACAAGAAACGATGCAAAAAGAGGGGCTACAAGGGAGGCTAGGATTCCAAATCCCCTCTCCACTTTTATAAAGTTGTTTTGTCCATTAATGTGGCAAAAAAATG
Organism: Ceriops zippeliana; assembly: GCA_037897445.1. Taxonomy (NCBI): domain Eukaryota; kingdom Viridiplantae; phylum Streptophyta; class Magnoliopsida; order Malpighiales; family Rhizophoraceae; genus Ceriops; species Ceriops zippeliana. The sequence continues at coordinate 4,238,600 of JBAPLH010000061.1, read as the reverse complement.
GCCTATATTTTGTGTGACGCTGTAAATATATTGCTTCTTTCTTTATAATAGTATTTTCCATCGTATCATATTTTTGTGGCACACATGCATCTTTGCGTTACAACTTCACGTACATAACAAAGATAAATTCATGATACAGTAGTGAATATGCATTATGAACTGCTTTTGATTCTTTCGATGGGCTATAAATACAAAGAGTGCATAAAGAACTTGTTCGCATAATCGAGCTGTATGTCTTTGTGTTCTCTGTTACCTCCGTTGCTACATATAATAAGATTTCAAATCATTCTATCCAGTATGTTGCTCCACTTGAATCACAAACCTTTCTTTTATTTATTTATTTATTTTTTACTTTTTTTGAATAAGGTAAATTAATGCATAAACAAATGACTCAACTTATTAAGGTATCCTAGAATTAAGTCAAATTACCAAGGCATCTCAATGAGTACCAACCTTTTCTCTAAACAAGTTCAAAAAGTTAATTTAACTATTAAAGGACACCAATTACAAACGGGGCAGCCGATCAAATGGGAACCAGATTGATCGATCACGGAAGCGTCTTTGTACAGAAATTATCTTTCACCGAGTGATCATACCGTACGATTATCAAGCTGCAAATAATGCAAGAATTTGCATTTTAGTTTGATGAATTATAATGTTGTCACGGTTAAGTAGATAACGTGACATTCTACGTACGCGACATATCGCATGGCTATCAAATATGTCGGCGGATGTGGGAGCTGTCTCCCCCACTCGCTAGAAGAGAAAATGGCTGGCTAGCAACAATTTGATAGCTTGACCCGATTAGGACTGAGCCAATATACTCGACTGGATTTTATACGCAGCCTAGCTGATGTGTGTGTGTGTGTGTGTGTGTTTTTTTTTTTTTTTTTTTTTTTGGGTACGTTTTAAGAATGGAAACGACTCGGGTGCACAACCTTTTCCTATAGATTTCAAATTAAGAATGGCTAAGGTTGGTGGCACAGGGGCTGCTTTTTATGGGGTTAACGTCCTTTTTAATGTTTTTCTTTTTTCTTAAGTATAGTGTGAACTTTATTTTTATTTAAATCTAACACAAACTTTTAGTGTTCGTCTAAATTTAACGGCGATTAATACATCCTGACGGATTGTCTTAGTCCGCTTATGTGGCAGTTCGATTTGACACGATGTATGACGTAAGTAGGTCACGTGTCATCTTAAAATGCTAAGATGGATTCAAATAGAGAGGAAAATAAGTTGAGCAAAAAGATGAACCCTCGAAAATTTCCATTGGGGAATACCCATCGGTACTTAAAAATATCAAATGTAATCCACCGTCTTAAATCCTAATCCTAAATCTGTTTCCTCTTCTATCTTTGGATATGTGTTTCTAGCAAATTTTACTTGCAGTAGTCATTCCTTTAATTCTTTGTGGTTTTGGTCTTCTAAAACTTTAGGAAATCTCTTTTTCTTTTTCTTTTTTTTCATATAATAAGTGAAGGAAAGCCATAGCTTCATATTGCTTCACTTAGAGAAACTGGGGGGCATTATGGTTTTTGTCTTCTAATTCCCTTGTTTGAGAAAAGAAAAAAAAAAAGTTGTTCATGGTCTTGCCTTACTGATGTACGTTGCCTGACCATTGCATTGTCTTAACCAGATTTGAAGTTAGTGGAGTATGTTAGGGATTGAACTAGAACAAGAGGAAAGAGCAAAAGAAGATAAGGAGCAGAGGAGGAAAATTAAAAAACAACAAAGGAAGAAGGAAAAAGATTGGATCATCTAAGAATTACAGGAAATGCAAGGAAATACGGTAACAGAAAAGAACATCTTCTTTATCTGCCTGCTCTTTTTTTATTGGGCTTATAAATGACTTGGGCCTTGACCTACTAGATTGGATCTGTCAATACTGGGTTCTAACAAGTCGCTCTCCCTTAACTGAATCCTTGTCCTCAAGGATTGTAAAATCATACCATAGAAAACTGAAATTGCAAGATTGGTAGGCCTCCCTTAGGTGGCCTCGTCCTTTTACTACTAGAGGTCTACTTAAAGCAAACCTCTGGTGCCCAAGCACTGGTGCCAATACATGCGCTTTTATTGGAAATAATTCCACTTCCTTAAATTGATGAATTTAGAAATTTCCAAGTTGTTATGACCATAATAAGAATTCATATCGTTTCTTTTTAATATTGAAGTTAGATTTGATTCATTATAAACTAGAAATTAATATTTAATAAAAAGTTAAATAGTTCAGTCTGTGGAAGTACTGGTGTTATTGCATTGTTCAAAATTTTTCTCATAGCATTTAAAAATCATTTATGACAATTGATGTCAAGGGCTGGAGCATGTTTTGCAGACAGGAGTTTGGTTGCTTTAGATTATAACCATTTAGTTTTGTTTCTATGTTTTGAATTTGAGAGATTTAGCAAGCTAAACCCCATTCCGTTGTAAGTGCTGCCATACATGCGCAGTTTCTCCACCAAGTTCTTCTGCTGCATAATTTTTGATCTGATAAACTTTTCTTCTTAAGTCATCAACCTCTTATTTTCCTTCAATATATGTTTTCGATATTAGATTAGAAATGGATTAGATATATTACATAAGGATTTGTTTATCTGAGTTATTAGTGTGATTTGTGAGTATAACATTTTGTCATGCATAATATGAGATATTATTATTATTATTCTCCATTATTTATGTGTGATATTTTTAAAATTAATAAAATTGAGTATTGCTACGATATAATTACTATAATATAATTTGAAATAATATTTTATCAGAAGTACGAGAACTAACCATGCTCTGACACACTAGAACGCAAGAGCCATCCATGGGTCTGAATATTTGACCCCACTGACTCTTGACTGAATTGGAAACATAAACAAACCAACTGCAGAATCCTTCTCTAATCCAGCATCAGGGAAGCCTCCCGGCTTTGCAATGAGTCGAGTGTAGAAGAAGCAAACAAGTATACTTGGAGAAGTCACTACTAGGGAAGTTTCCAGAATCCTTCAGTGCATCTCCCAAGGGCTTACAATTCAACCCCAAGGTTCCTCTAACCGTGTGACAATACCCCAAGGTTCTTCCTAACAGCGAACCTTAGTTGTTCAGCACTTGCCTTCACCGTTATGAATTGCATCAACCAAGACAATATAGTTCCAATGCTTAATCACATTACACGGACAATCATCTGATGTGCGATTTGTCAGTTCTACAACACTTTTGGCATAAAAATACAACTTTTCATTGTTAGAGTTGGCACCTTTAGTGGCCCAGCTACACTGATTTTCTTCCGCTTCCAAGTCATTTGCCACCTAAGTAATTTAGTCCACGTTGAGCAGCCTGCTGGTTCCTGAAGGAAACGAAACCAAATTTCCTTGAACACCCCGATATCTGGTCCGGCATGGTTCTAGCATCCGAACAACTAGGATAAACAAAGGAGAGCACGCATACCATGTAGCATCGGAAAGTTCAGGGCTGAGGCCACCAACAAAGACATTGCAATGAACTCATGGGACACTTCTTGGTCGTGTGTCAGACACAGCATGACCCTATTCTTTAACGTGTCGGAGCTTCTGAGGTGGTTAGGATATGAACATTGGACTTGATAGTAGAAGCCTATGCTACTAATAATTGATATTTCTTTTAAAAAGACTTTGAGAGTCTAATTATTTCAATTTAAATTTAAAATTATAAAATAAATTCCGTGTAAAAGGTTTTATTTACAATTTATTTTTCACTAAATTCGAAAATTTTACATTTATATTGACTTAATTTTTTTCTTTGAGGATGAAAAACGATAGTTATAATATATTCAAACACAACATAAAGGAACCATTATAACTAGCAGAGGAGCGATACAAACTAGGCACGAAAAGCCAAACTCATGCATGACTCGAGGACCGACTCAGGCATGATACGAGCACGGACTCGGGTATTACTTAGATCTATGGGCTGTGCTAGGCTCATTATTTGAATATTAAAACAAGAGACGACTTAACACGACACAAAAACCATATATGGACCATGTCAAAGTATAACACGAAACAATAGAACTGTTGAAAAAATGTTCATATTCGGCACGATGCGACCTATCGTACATGTCTAGAATAAGCATATTGAAAATAATGATTAATTTGTTCGTTAACACGTTATATTTATAACTTCTGCTTACCAGATTACTGATATCTTCGTAAAGCAAAAAGCTTTTCATCAAAGCCATTCTCTGGTTTGATTTACAAATTCAAGTTAGAAGCCTTGCCATGATGCTAAAATCATGTATGATACGATCAAATCATAGGCTTGATTTGTGCAATTATAATTGATGTAAGTTGGTTAATATCCTTCATTTACTTTCTTACTTTGCCCACAGGTTTCCTATATATAATCATATAGACCTTTATAGTAAATTGTACAACAATTAATTCTCTTTGTTCTCTATTATTCTCTTGTTTAAGGGCTTCCATGTATCGAAAACATTTTCTTCCTGCCTTCATTTCTATGGGGTCACAATTATATAAGTTAAGAAACAAAAACCACAATTTCCTGTCCATATGAACATGTCAAAATGGCACAAAAACGTTTACTAACAATAATGACATCCAGTTTTAGAATTGAAAAAATCATTTAATAAAAATAAAATAAAAATTGAGGTGAGTCAGATCATTGACCTCTATTCCATGTTGTGTCTAGAAGTGAAATGCACACTGGAAAAAAAAAATAAAAAAGATGAAAAGAGAAGAAGACTTAAGATTCTTGGAACTGCTTCGCTACGAATCATAGACTTAAGGGGACAGATATCCTGAAAATGAGATGAAGCCAAAGATATGGCTTTCATGAGGTCGTTTTCAGGATCCTAGAAAAATGTTGCTTTTCTATCGGAGATCGAACCTCACCAACCGTGAACGCAACGTTAATTTGGAAAATGGAATCACAGACCAAAGGCGATTAAGGGTGTGAAAGTAAGAAAAATTATTGTAACATTTGAGTTCAAGTTCAACTTGCAAGCCACTGAATTGCAATTGATCAAGGCCCCACGTATAAGACTTCTAAATGTCTTTCTAGATTTTAGCTGTTTTTCTGCTATTCATGAATACTAGTTGATGGATGATTGTGTTTAAGGTAAAATATACATTACATAACTACAACTGATTATACTTTAGTCAATGGGTGAGAATCTTCGTCGTGGTGGTGATGGCAGTTAACTGATTCCATAGGATATATGTTTCTTCCCAAATGTACTCAAAAGAAAATTTGTTTTTGAATAATTTCTTCCCAAATCTTCATCGCCGTGTAAGGCCACTAACATTCAACGCTATTACCGTCCTAGGAGAAGTGGGCAAGGAAAGATGTCCAATATTAACTGGTAGTTGTTCAATATACAAAGTATGGCTTTTGCTGTCATTTTTAAAACTATCTCGCCTAGTTCTAAAGTGTAAACTATCAATCTTCCATGGTTCTTTATTTCTCTCTTAGTTTTTGTTGTTGCATTTTATTGTTAGGTGAAAAAATGCATCCTTGCTTAAATGATACGTGTGACTTGTTTATTGGGATGAGTGATTTTTTGAGATACTAATGTGTTTCACATATTAGATAAAATGGTACCAAATTGATTTATTATTTTAGAAGAGAAGTTTATAATATTGGCTAAAAGATAGTATTAGTCAATATTTATACTCCAAATAGTTTTTTAGAATAAAAAGAATTGAAAAGAGCTAAGGTGTCTAAAAAATAGATTTGAAGGGTGGTGGTATGTGGGGGAGATTTTAACACAATATTCATAGAGGATAAGAGAGTATGTATATTTGTTGATAGAGTGACAATTCAACAATTTAACGAATTTCTTTATTAAATGGAATTGAATGATTAGTCAATGCATGATAGACAATTCATTTAAAGTAACTTTAAGTGAAACCTTATTATAAGTAAAATAGAGAGATTTCTTGTTGATGTAGAATGGATAAGGCTTGTGCCCAAGATTAAATAATAGGATGTGCATTGTAGTTTCTTAGACCATTTAGGAAATGATTAGGTGTAAAAACAAGAAGTGGGGCGAATACCAGTTTAAGTCTTTAATTATTGGTTAAAAGACAAAAAACATGAATGAAAGGATTAAAGAAAGATGGATCAATTCATCTAGTAATGACTTTTAGGTTAAATTATTAGTGAAAAATTGAAGGTGTTCAAAGAGTTTTTAAAATTATGGAGTAAAAGCGAGAAAGTATAGAGAATGGAAAGGTTAAGAAAGGCTAATCACAATGGAAGAGCTACAAATGAAATAAGAGAAACATAATCTATTAGAAAAGGAGAGAGCTAACTTGATGCATAATATAAACATATATTAAGTGAAGATGTGTAAAGAGGAATATGAATGATTCCAAAAATCATGTTTAAAATGGATGGTAAATGGAGATCATAATTTTAGGTTCTTTCACATCATTACATCCAACAAATGACAAAAAAATCTAATAAATTGGGTGGTAGTTATGATGGAAATTGTTTAAGAGTTAGGTTAAATTAAAATGGCCATCTTTACACACTTTAAACAATAGTTAGGTAAGTTTAAGAAGCTATGCATGTAGATAGATAAATCCTTTTTCCATAAATTGGATAAGGTTTCATTAAACAACATTAAGAGTTTGTCAAGTAAGACCTAATGGTATTCCTTATGAACTTCTTTAAGGATAAGAAACTGTTGTCACGAGGTCATTACCTTTTCCCCAAAAGGTAATCTATTAGGGTGTGCAGTTCTCATGTTTATAAGGCCCAAAGATCTCTTTCTTCTTTCCGATATGGGATATCGTCACACTATGCTTAGTTATCACAACCTCATTTATAGTTCTGATTCCAAAGTTAATAGCACGAGAACTAATGTCTCATTTCCACCAATCTCTTTAATAGGTTGTATTTATAAGATTTCAACTAAAGTGTTAACAAATAAATTGCAATTGATAATTGGAAAAGTAATTAGAGAATTTTAGTCAACTTTTATAAAAGGGAGATATACTATGGACAATGTTTTAATTGCATATGAGATCATTGAAAAGATAAAGAGAAGGGTGGGGGCTATAATTATAAAGATTGACTTTAAAAAAATATATGACTCAGTAAAGTGGTGTTATGTGTTAAAGGTGATATAATGCATAGATTTTAGGGAATGATAGTAGCAATGGATAACAGAATACATTATAACCTTATAATTATTTGTCTTGGTGAACAATTATTCAACATAAAAATTTTAAATAGTAAGAGAAATATGACAAGGAGATCCTTTATCTTTGTTTCTTTTCCTACTAATTATGGAGGGACTTAATTTGCTCTTAATCAAGGGGAATGATTTGGGATTAATGAATAGTATTAGAATTAAGAACTAGTTGTGTTTCTCCCATTTTCATTGTTTAAATGATACCATACTGTTTAGCTCAATATAGTAGAAGTCAAGTAATAATTATAAAAGAATTATAAGATGCTTCTTATATTATTTAGGCTTAAGAGTAAATCTTAATAAAATAGCCATGTATAGGGTTAAAATAAGAGAGGAGAAGTTAAAGTGCTGTTAGTCTTTTAAAAGTATAAAAACTCTCTAATTTTGAAGAAGTACTTAGGGATATTTATTGGGGTTAATGTAAGGGATGAAAGACACTAGGAATTTGTCATCCATAATATGAAAAATCATTTAGTTAAATAAAAATCTCATTTTTTTTTATCTAAAGTAGGATGCTTGGTGCCAACAAAATCCTACTTATGATCTCTTGCCATCTACCAAATGTCTTTATTCAAAATGTTGAAAAGTATAGAAGAGAAAATAATAATAATAAAAAATAATGCTTATTCTTTTGGAAAGAGGAAATAAAGAGTAAAAATTTTCATTATATAGGTAAGATTATTGTATGAAGCAAAATTTAAAGATTAAGAAATGATTCATAGGTAATAAGGAATATGACAATTGGCTTTGGAAATGAGGTGCAAATATCTTGAAGATGTTATTAGATGAAAAAGGGCATGTTCTATTATTTAATTAGAGAATAGCATATCTAAAGTCATTAAAGCTAACTTAAGACTTTTAGTTGATAAGGAAGATAAGGTGAATTTCTGAGATCATATATGGTTGGAAAGTAAGCTACTTAAAAGACAATTTTCATGCCCTTTTGCATTAATAGTAAGGAAATATGGTCCTATAAATAACTTTCAGCCATGGGAAAAAGGAAGATGAGTATGGTAGGTAAAATGACATCTACAACTTTTTAAGTAAGATAAAGAAACACTTAGATAGGTTCTACAATATGTTAAGAGCTTATTGTTTATAATGTGAGAATGATAAATCCTATTGTGATCTACTAAATAGCTTAAGGAATAAACCTCCTAATTTAAAGTCATGTATCTGGCAAGTGTTGGCACTTTTCAAAGTCAAGATTTTTAGATGATAGCTACTTCAAGAAAAAGTGTTGGTGGATGAAAGGATGACACATCTATTAGGAGAATTAGATGACAACTACCTAATTTATGTGTTAAAATAAGAATTAGTCCTTACACTGCCATCCCATATCGCATATTGATGTCATTATCTAAAATGGTGTGAAATATATTAGATGATCCTAGGGTGCATCAATGAGGTTTAGGAGTCATGACTAAACTTAAGCAATGCATGCAAATCAAAAAATTGTGGAGGATGAGATTTTACACCGTAATTTGGATTGTATGGTTAGTCAAAAATGAATCAATATTCTAAGATAAGCTCTTGGCAATAAACAAGATTTGTGACTGATTTGGATCTATATGTTATGATGGTCAAAGGCTAGATGACCTTGTGATGGTTTTATAATTAATGATTTCATATTGGATATTGTAGATATTGTTCCATTAAGGAAAAAGGAGAAAAAGGAAGGGAAAGGATAATAAGCGCCATTAAATGGTTATTATAAGTTTAATACGGATACCTCTATCATTGGTAACACAAGATTGACTGGTATAGGGGGAGTTCTAAGGGACCATGATGAAAAAGTTATATATGTTTATTCCAAGCCCATTAAAATAGAGAATGTCAACGAAATTTCTTTTGATTGGAAAGACAATAGAATTATGAGGAGGATGGTTTGACGTGAAGATGCCGAACTTGAGAATGGAAAACAATTCCCTTGTAACCATATCTTAGGCAAATAAAGGTAGGAATAGATTATAGTTCTTGATTGCAATCTTTTAAGGTATAAAAATACTATCAAAGGAAAATGTTTTCTTTACGTCTAATCCATGTGAATATAATTTCTTTGTTCATGTTATGGTTAAAGTAACAATATTTAGGTTAATACCTTTTATAGTGTACTTATAAGCATTATGTCACGGAGTTAGGCTTGGACGTGCTAACCCACGTGACACTTAATTGATTTTGCGAGAGAAGACGCTAAGTAAACCTTGAAGAGTTTGAGCGAACTAGTGGAAGACTTGTGGAAGGCAAGTAACCAAACAAGAAGAACTTGAGAGAGCTAGAGAGAGAAAGAGCACAGAAGCTTTGCAAGTGAACTTGTATTGAATGAAAGGAGGTGTGCTTTACAAATGAGAGGAGTGGGGCTATTTATAGTGGTTTTACCTCCTAAATGTGTGGGTACAATTTCTCTAGATCTAAAATATCTAAGATATTTACAAAAGAGAATACCTAAGGGCTTACCTAAGCGAGACGCTTATCTAAACGCTTATATAAGTGAGACACTTACCTAAGTGTTTATATAAGTGATGCACTTACCTAAGCACTTACATAAGTGATACGCTTACCTAAGCGCTTATGCAGAAGGTGATGGCCAAGTTTTTGGGCCATCAATTGGGCTAGGCGTCCATCAATTGGACGGGCCGTGACATCCTCCCCCACTTAATTCTACGACGTCTTCATCGCATTTTCAGCCTTAAATTGCCGAATGTGATCGGTAAATTGCCAAAGCTAATCTTCTCGTTCCCAACTAGCCTCGTGGTCTGGTAGAGCCTTCCATTTTACTAAGTACTCGGTATAGTTGGGAACTCCCCTTCTCCGGATCACTCGATCAGCAAAGATGCATTCCACCTCCTTATTGAATTCGGTGACCACAGCTGTTGGTCCGTGCTTTGACTCGTTTTGGTTTTGATCCTCTTCGTCTTTATGGAAAGGCTTTAGAAGACTTACATGAAAAACGTTATGGATCTTCAACTTTGGAGGGAGTTGGACTTGATAGGCGGCCTTCCCCACACGCTTGATGATGGAGAATGGTCCTTCGTACTTTTGTACCAAACCCTTATTATGTCCGCTTCTTCGTGCCATTCCTTCGCAAACTTGAAGCCAGACAGGTTGCTGCCAGTGTAAAGAGAGGCAATAGCACTTGGTGTCAGCGGTTGTTGTCCCATAACAATCTCAAACGGGCTTTTGTTTGTGGCCTCGCTCCTCTGAAGGTTGTATGAGAATTGGGCAGCGTTAAGTAGCTTCACCCAATCTTATTGGTAGGCACTGACATAGTGCCTCAAATATTATTCGAGTAAGGCATTGACTCGCTCAGTTTGCCCATCGGTTTGAGGATGGAAGCTTGTCGAAAAGTTTAGCTCTATTCCTAGCAACTGGAATAGCTCGCGCTAGAATTTACTTGTAAAGCATGGGTCTCTGTCATTAATGATGCTCTTTGGCACTCCTCATAGCTTTACCACATTTTTGAAGAACAAGCGAGCAGCCTCGTCCACCTTGCAATCAGCAAGACCTGGAATGAAGGTGCTATACTTGCTGAACCGATCGACTACCACCATGATGCTTCCGCATCTTTCAGACTTTGGTAGAGCCATAATAAAATCCATCGAGACATTTTCTCAAGGCCTTTCGGGAGTGGGTAGTGGCTCAAGTAGGCCGACTGGTGACTTCTGTTCTACCTTGTCTTGTTGGCAAACTAAGCAAGTCCGCACATAGACCTCGACATTTGCATGCATATGTTGCCAGAAATAATATTGTTAGACAAGAGTAAGGGTTCGTGCCATACCTGAGTGATCAGCCTATAGCGAATCATGGCATTCCTTAAGGATTTCCTTCTGCAAGTTGCCCCATTTTGGCACAAAGACGTAGTTCCCGACCATCATTAAGACTCCATCATTCACCCAAAATCGATGAGTCTTCCCCTCGCTAGCCAATCTCAACAAGTTGTTGGCCAGTTTATCTTGTCGGGTACCTTCCTTGATTCGTCCAAGGAGGTTGATCATAAGAGTACTAGTAGCAAGAGCAGCTAGTTCCACTTTCCTGCTCAGCGCATCAGCAACAACATTGGCTTGACCTAGTTTATATTGCAATGTGTAGTCGAATTCCGCTAGGAAGTCTTGCCAACAAGCTTGCTTAGGGCTGAGTTTCTTCTGAGTTTCGAAGTAGCTCGTTGCAACATTGTCCATCATGATCACAAACATACTTCCGAGGAGATAATGTCTCCAAGTGCGCAAGTAATGGATGACGGTGGTCATCTCCTTGTCCTAGATGGTATACCGTCTCTTCGTGTCATTGAGCTTGCGGCTTTTATAGGTAATAAGATGCCTATCCTGCATCAAGGCTCCTCCAATTGTGAAGTTGGATGCATCAGTATGGACTTCGAAAGGCTTTTCGTAATCCGGTAGTGCCATAACGGGTTCTTTAGAGATCGCTTGCTTCAACCTCAAAGGAAGCTTAACATTCCTCCGTCTAATGCCAAGTGTGGTTCTTTTTTAACAAGTCGGTCAAGGGTGCAGCTATGGCAGAGTATCCCTTGATGAACCGATGGTAGTAATTGATAAGTCCTAGGAAAGATCGCAATTCTGGGACTTTGGTTGGTGGCTCCCATTGTTGGATGGCAAGCACCTTTGCTGAATCCATCAATAATCTACCATCCTTGATTCGGTGACCAAAGAAGTTCACCGAATGGGGCTTTCGATGGTCGAATGTAGCTCGAATCAATCAGATCGTGGAGTTACTTCCTCAATTCAGCAAGTTCTGGAGGCGTCATGTGGTAAGGAGCCATGGCAGGGGGTTTGGCACCGACTTCTAGCTCAATGTGGTGATCCACATCTCACTTTAGTGGAAGCTTCTTGGGTAATTCGGAAGGCACGACGTCCTTGAACTTGTTGAGGACGACCTAGATTGGTTGTGGCGGTGCGAAAATTGGTATTGCTATGTCTTCCCCATCGCTTAGCTCTTGTATGGTAGCTACATAGCCAGGACCTGACTTGAGACCCCGCTTGAATTGCAAGGCTGAGATCATCGATGGTTGAGATCTCTCCTTTTGCTTCAAAGAGACTACGTGGATCTTATGCTTGTCGACAACTACAAGAGGATGTGTAACAGTCACAGGAAAAGTCAAGGCTCTGCAAAAGAATGCAAGACCTAACACAACTTTAAAATCATCCATAAGAATAACGGTAAAGTCTAACTTACCAGTCCATTCTCCGATTTGGACAGCAACACCATTTTCCATGCCTTGGACAGGCCTTACTTCCGAGTTTGCCGCTTTTTTGGTGTCGTTTCCCTTCTTTAGTTTGAGGCCTAGACGTTTGGCCTCTTCTGCATCCATGAAGTTGTGCGTTGCCCCATATCTAGCATCGCACTAACTGATTTGCCTTTGATGGCAAGATCAGCGTACAACAGTCCCTTCTACTTGGCGACTGTTGGAGAGAAATGCTTCGAGAGATTACCCAGTTGTTGGATAGATCCCATGTCTGCTTGGGCTTCTTCGTCGGCCTTTTCTGGGTCGAGTGCCGCCATCATCGCATTTATGGCTTTGCGTTTGGGGCAGTCCTTCACCCAGTGTGGTCTATCACAAATAAAACAAGATCTATGAGGGTTAGTCGAGTTGTGCTTACCTCCAGACTTCTTCTCATGCTTGGGACGGTCATTTGAGGACCTGTATTGTCCACCTTCGTTGTGACCAGAGTCCTGCTTCTTTTGCCCGACCTTCTCTCCCCCACTTTTACTAGAGTTTGGCTTCTTACTCTAGAGTGAGCGGAGTAATCGACAAAAGTTTCCGCAGCGGCAATGGCAGCATCTAGGGTCTGCACATTACGCCTCTCCAACTCGACTCTCGCCCAGTCCTTCAAGCCTTCTTTGAAGTAGAAAAGTAGCTCCCTATCGGACATTTCGATTTCAAGCATGAGAGTAGTAAATTTCTTGATGTAGTCAGAAATACTACCCGTCTAACAAAGGCAACACAACTTCCCTCTCGCCTCGCTGTCTGCATTGTGAGGGACGAAGTACCTACGTACTTCAACTTTAAATTGTACCCAAGTGTCGATGATGCATAAGCCTTTCTCCTATTCAGAGTGCTTTCATCTCCACCAGAGTTGGGCAACATCTCTTAGAAAGATTGGGGCGTTGCCTATCCTAGCCAGGTTGTCAACAACCCCCATGGTCTCGTAATACTGCTCAAGGCTGAACAAGAAGTTCTCCACAATAGTGGCATTCCATGTGTCATTATACATGGCAGGCTTCAAGACCTTCAAGCCATGTACCGCAGTGGAAGTGCTAGTAGTGGCAACCGTACTAGCAAGTGAGTTGTTTCAACAAAAGGATTTCATCTCCCTACGAAGGGCATGAATCTCTCCTTCAACAAACTCACAAAGGTTGGACATACCTTGATTTAGGGAGCATATTTCTCCCCTGAACGAGCGGCCATATTCCTCTATCATGAGTTTGGTAGCCCGTGTAATCTCTGTATTCTCATGGATCAAGTTGTCGACTTTATCGCTAAGATCTTCTACAAGAGAGTTTATGTCGAGGACACTCCTCTCCAAGTTACCAACACGTGAGTCCATGGTCTCCTTGGCTGGAACCTTGGACTTGCCACGTTTGGCTGGAGCACGTTGCTCCTCACCTCTATGAGCTTCTTGCCCCATTTGTTACTCATCAAAAGTGGTCTCAACAAATTCTTCCTTACCTGCCATATTCGTAACTCAAACAAGAACGGAGTAAGGATTAGGATTACCTTACTCTAATACCACTTGTCACAGAATTAGGCTTGGACGTGCTTTAGACGTGCTAACCTGCACGAAACTTAGTTGATCTTGTGAGAGAAGACGCTAAGTAAGCCTTGAAGAGTTTGAGCGAACCAGCAGATTTGTGGGAGGCAAGTAACCGAACAAGAAGAACTTGAGAGAGTTAGAAAGAAAAAGAGTACAAGAGTTTTGCAAGTAAACTTATATTGAATAAAAGGAGGTGTGCTTTACAAATGAGAGGAGTAGGGGTATTTATAGTGGTTCTACCTCCTAAATATGTGGCTACAATTTTTATAAATTTAAAATATCTAAGATATTTACAAAAGAGAATACCTAAGTGCTTAACTAAACGAGACGCTTATCTAAACGCTTATATAAGTGAGACACTTACCTAAATACTTATATAAGTGATGCGTTTACCTAAGCGTTTATATAAGTTATGCACTTACCTAAACGCTTATGCAGAAGGTGATGACCAAGTTTTTGAGCCATAAATTGAGATAGATGTCCATCAATTAGACGGGCTGTGACAATTCGGTGTCTTGGAGTAAACTATTGATACTTGAGCGACAAAAAATAGTAATTAAATCACAGGACTTATGGTAAAAGTTAATAGTGTGGGTTAAATATGTATAAAAAGGAGTGAGTTGGTGGCTTGGAAAGAAGTGTATGTCATTTGCTCGAGAAGATAGTATTGATTGTGGAAGGCTCGAACTAATGACTTCCACCACGTCAAGGTAACACTAGTGCTGAGTTATATCCCTTGCTTGCCCCCGTCGAAAAATAGAACTGACAAATTCTAAAGCAAAGGATCGAGAAACTCAACGCCATTATTTTTTAACAAATTGGAGTCGGGTCCTCTTTTTGCACTATCACGAATACGAAAATAATGGAAAAAAATTACTTCAATTGTCAAATGATCCTATTAGAAATAGGATTGACTATAGAGATTCGAGCTATAGCACATGGTTTCATAAAAGCGTATGTTTTTCCGGTCTAACTAATAGCGAAGCGCTTGTTTGCTGTGAGTGAAGAGAAATACCAATTAGGATAGGCCGTTGTAAGGGTCTATGTTGTTAGGGTATATGGAATTGTATAGCAGTGCTTCTTTTGTATGGAGCAGGGTGAGATTCACTCTCATATTGCTCCACTGTTTTTTTATATTTATTTTTTTTGGACGTAAATGGAGTTTTTTTGTTATAACAATTTTTGGGTTGCATTTAATTATTAACTATAAAATAATATACTTATTAGAAAAAAGATTTGTTTCAACTTTTTTTATAAAGAGAATTTGCTATTACAATAATGACTCAATCACTATATATTGAATCTAGAATTTTAACGAGATGTCAATCGTAACTTCTTTAATTCCTTCTTACTCGAGACATGCTACCGAAAGAATCCAAACCCGAACTAATGAGAGAAAAGACAGGCCAAATTACCATCAGGATCTGACATCGGCTAGTAATTATGTCATTTATCGGCCACATATAATGTATAATCTTCATTCTTCGTCTATAAAACATAGCTTGGCTATATATATAAAAAAAAAAGGTTAAGTAAAATAACTTTTCATTTGTAGATTCAAAAATTAGTCCAGTACAATGGACAGCGCCAAATTAGAAGGAAATACAGGTCTTGTATTTCGCCATACCATTCTGCATCCGTACAAGATCAACCAGAAAAAATGATCCCGTGGCCCTTAAAAAAAAGAAAAAACACCATTTATTCCAAAAACTCTCTTGCATTTCGTTATGGACACAGGTCCATCCATGATCACCACACGTTTCATTCACCTGGATGGAATGCTATGAAAGTGACTGTCGTCAATTTCAATTTTGAATTTTGGTCACTCCAAATTGCAATGGCCCTTCCATAATCTCTACTCTACCAAAAAAAAAAATCTGCCCAAGTTTCTTGCATAGGTAAATAATTTCATAGATCATATATAACGTTTGGTAACATGCAACTGTTGATTTTGAAATAAGAGGTTGAGATCTAATTATTGATTTTTTTTTTTGAATATATCAGATCTCGATTTTTGATTTTAAATTTATTTTCACAAAAAATTGTCAATATAATGGGGGCTGTGGGTATGTGTCTATATATAGATGTAATGCAAAGCTTCCTCTGTCTCTATGCAATCTAAACTTCTGAAATAAATCAAACTAATTTCTTGAATGTATATTGTACGTATATGATATAACTATGATTATATATATAGGACAACAGTATACCTTCTTGTATGTACATGGCGTTTTCTTTGTTATGCTTTTACGTCTAAGTTGTGCTGCTTTGGTATGGCCAAAGGGTTATCCTGCTTTGGAGTTCTGGGAAGTAAAGTTTCTGCAAATCTGAATGCTTCAAATTCGAGCCAAAAAAAAGGGGTTGATAAGGTGGAGCTTTTTGACTAAGACTGTCGCCTGTGTGCTTCCGCGTCCCCCGAGTGCAACTCACACATGTACACAGCCGGCAAGTAGTTTTACAATATTGACAAAATATGGAGTGAAATCAAATATAAAAGAGTTAATATTAAGTGAACATAACAAAATAGTCATGGTCATAAAGGAATGATACTTTTTTATTTTAATTTTTTTAATTTAAAATTAGTATTCTGTAATTCTCTTATGACTAAATGTTTCTAGTCATTGATCTTTATTAAATATTAAAATAAGAGAATTAGATAATGGGTTTATGCCAAAAGTCCAGATAGGGGGCTGATGTATATAAGTAGGCAAGCCTGGTGCCCATATTCCAAAGCCTGGGTGCCCTGTCAAAGTAAGAATTTCTCATTATTGCCTGGGTGCCGGTCAAGAGAGAGTTTCTCATTTTTAGTTCTTTGTCCCTTGTTGAAATATTAGTTGCTATTCTAGCAACCCAGCTTGAAGTTATAATTCTGTGAGCGTGTGGAAGATGGGGAGGAAACCATGTTGTGACAAAGTTGGGTTGAGGAAGGGGCCATGGACAGCAGATGAGGATAAGAAGCTCATCAACTTCATCCTCACTAATGGCCAATGCTGCTGGAGAGCTGTTCCTAAGCTTGCAGGTCTCCACATCATCCAATTCCATTTCTCTCGTTGTATCTTATAAATATATGGGCCTGGCTCTTAACATGAAAAAAGAAAGAGTTTAAAAATCATTTCCAACTTTTTCCTTGGATTTGGTGTGAAAAGGGTTGTGGATGCTGTCATTGCAGGATTGTTAAGGTGTGGGAAGAGTTGCAGGCTGAGATGGACAAACTATCTGAGGCCAGATTTGAAGAGAGGCCTTCTATCAGAATATGAAGAAAAGATGGTCATTGATCTCCATGCCCAGCTTGGCAACAGGTCGCTTATCCTCTCCGGCCTTCATTATGTCTGGTCACTGTCTCTGGTTTCTCTTTCTCCTTTTCAATTTAATTGATTCTTAAGCATCTTTTCATTTACTTGATTTGATTAGTTAGTATTCTTTACAGTTTTCCCAGTTTTAATGACCAAATCCAAGTTAAGACTGAATTGTCAAGACTTGGTAGATTATTCCCAATCGCCCAGGAGTGAGTTATCCTATGTCATAAGACTACAGAATGCATTGCTGTTGTAAGCTTGAAATCAAAACTGTAGGATTGGTCCCATGTGAAGTACATCAAGATGGTTAACAAAGAATTGTCGGCGACAATTATTTTATTCTGTCACCATTTTTATTGTTATTTTTATTTTGTTTTCTTTTTAGTCCTTCTTTTTAATCCACCATTATTTCCAAATGGCTTATAATAATTTCTACTTTGGAGGGTCCTAGATAGACTCTTATTATGAAATGTACGCCTTTTTGATTCATTGCACTTTCTTATCACTCATTTTGTTGGAAGTCTAAAAGCGTATAATGTTGTTTATGACAGATGGTCTAAGATTGCATCTCATCTCCCTGGAAGAACTGATAATGAAATCAAGAACCGTTGGAACACCCACATCAAGAAAAAGCTAAGAAAAATGGGCATTAATCCTCTCACCCACAAGCCACTAGCCAATGCGGAACCACCGCCACAAGAAACGGAAAATCAAAGAGAGCAAGAACAGCAACAAAACATACCATGTTCGGATAAAGCCATCCCTAATCAAGTGGGCCGAAGCAATGAACTCGAAACATCTTTGCAGCCAACTATCACTGAGGCCGAAGTGGAAGACAAAAGCATGACAAGCACATTTGACACAATGGAGATAATAAATAATGGGTTTAGCATTGAAGATGTCCCATTAATTCAACCACATGAAATGTTGATCCCTTGTGCACCTTCCTCGTCAACCTCTCCTTCTTGTTCTGCTTATGCCTCGAAGGATGTCTTTGAACTTGAAGACTTGGGTGGTTGGGATTTGCTACTCAATGACGCTGAAAGTGACGGACAGATGGCAATTGCTATTGATCCTCTTTTTGTAGGACAGCTCCCAAGAATGGGTTTGGGTCATGATTCTTGGGCATGAGAGTCATATTTATAGATTAATTGGTAATTAGTTGACCAACACCAAAATGGAGAGTTTGATTGTGGGAAGAAAAAAAAAATAAAAATATATATATATATATATATATGCCTGTAAATGAATGGAACAAATTCAGTCATCATTTTGATGCAGGGCTGAATTTGTCAATTGCTTTTCCATTTCTTGCATTATACCAAATAACGGAAGTAAGATCGAATTTTTTGACATATTAAGTATTCATCTGTGCAGAGAAGCGCCAATTAGGCAACAATTAATGCTGCTCAAATGACATGGTTAATCCACGCTTTTTGATGCACTCTGCAAATTGGTAACAGCCCTATCCAACGATATTAACGCTTTTCGGATGTGAAAGGAAATACTTAATAAAATAATATCAACAAAACTTATGTCTCCCCCTGTAAGGCATTACTAATTTACGAAATTAACAAGAAATAAATGCAACTAACAACTTGCATTTACGGCTTGCGATCATTGACTGTTATTTTCCAGAAAGTGCAAAAAATAAAAAAATAAAAATAACTCGTCCAGTCAAGCATTTAGGCAATTTGATGTCTTTTTATATTGTTTGTTTGTTTCTTCGACTATTTTATGCCTACATTTTTTTTTTCCTTTACAAGCAAATAATTTGTCCGATTTGACAATACTACTCTGTTCAATAAACCACAAGACGTGTGTGATGCTGAGCTTCCTTTTTCCGCTGTTTTCATTGCATTACGAGTACCTGACGTTAGGTCATATAATTACTTTGGTAATTAGACGACGAATGATCAAATAATCTATTAGAGTCATTACAAGTAATTGGGAAAATGTTATTGCCATTTAAAGCGATCACAAAGAGCCATTGTCTTAGTTCAAAAAGGTGTTGCCTGACAGGTAAAACACCGATTCTGGTGGCGGCCTCGACAAATTTGATAGTGGCAGTAATGCAAATCTTGTAATTGTTGTGCTGAAAATTCATTTAATTGCTAGGAAACATCGCTTTTCAAAATTGGGATGTGCATCCTAACGACCAATAATGGAATTATCGGTAGTTTGACTTAGGAAGAAATCCCCTATGTCATGTTCATATTCCATATAGTTTTACAAAATCAACAATTCTATACTAGAGATTGATTTCTAATGTTGCCAATGGTTTATGAGTTTATACATATATCTTAGAAATCACAGAGGTCTTAGGTTTAAATTTTGAAAATAAAAATGTGTGAAACTTAAGCAAAATTTTAATTAATCTTTTAGACAAAAAAAACACATTTATTGTTAAAAAAATAAAAGAGAAATCAAGTAAACTTTCTATTATAAATAATTATTGCTTTTAAAGTGATGTTCATATCAAAAATGAAAAGATGACGCTAATTTTCCTTTTGAAGGATAGAAGGGAGAAACAATTAACCTATTGATATTGGGAAAAATAAACTACTTTTAGAGAATTTTGGGTAAAAGAATATGGTTGTCTTAATACCATTTGTCATTCATAATTTACCACCATTAATTGATCTAAAAGGGTTGTAAAGAATTTTTTAAAGATGGGGTTAAGTTGTTGACATTTTCATATGAAGAAGAGTAAGTAGAAGTGGTCAATGATTTAGTTTTATGAAATTTGATTAACAATAAGATGTGTTGGATGTAGCCAAAAGGTTAAATAAGGAATATTTATTAGGTATCAAATTGGAGTTAAATTTGCCATCTTTCTTTCTTTTAAGATTGGCACTAAGATAAAGAGAGGGAGGGAATGACAAGCCAACCAGGGGAAGAATTAGATCGAGTAGAAAGGTTTGGGCCAACTAAGTAACCTTAAATTATATATGGAGGAAACCAAGTAAGAGGATGATCAAAGCAACTGTACCAATACCCCTTTCATCATTGCCATTAAGACTGAACCAAGTATTGTTGTCACACTCCACAAAGAAAATGAAGTGGGAAAGCTTATAAAGGTCAATGGTAGGGGTGATTTAAGACTCATGAAGAATGACATCCATCCACCAGAATCTTAGGCGAAAAGGGATTATCTTGTTTAGAGTGGCAATTATAGGAGGTTTTGGGTTTTTTTTTTTGACCTTTTAATCGAAGTTTTAGATTAAATGAGTATTCAAGAAGGAAGGAGACTATTTGAAAAGGTTCTTCCAATAGATATAACCATGGACCCTAGATATGGTTGATGGTGATTAGAAGGTTTAGGCTTTTGTGTATGGGTTACCCCTATAAATTTAGAATTTAGATTTTATTGCAAAGCTCAGCAAGGTTTGTGGCTAATTTATGAGAATGGATATAAAATCAAAGTTGAAATTAAGACTAAATGTGTGTTGATTTCTAGTTTTGCCTATGAAGGATATATAATTTTTACCATTAATGATAGTAAGGTTATATGATCAAAGGGTGGTATTGAAGTTAAAATATGAAGAGAAGATAATAATGGTAGAAATATGAGTTAAACTTAGGAAGGAGATGGCGTTCACTAAAGTGAAGAGTTACCAATTGGGTTTTAGTGTTTTAATGCACCTTGTCAGAACCTTGTTGATAATACACTTCACTAATCCATGATGACAACGAATCTAGTCATGACAACTCCAACATTAAGGCACTGAGGTCTTATGTTGTTATTAGTGTTGGCTATTGAAAGGGAGGTAAATGGTCACAAAAAAACTAAACAAGGTGGGTTGGAAACATGCTAGAATGAGGTTAAGTTTGTGATGACCCATAAAGAAAAAGAATTTAAGAGCGTCAAAAAAAGTGGGGCTAATGAATAGGTGGGCTTAATTAGCAAAAAGGAGGAGATGGGTTTCATCTAGGGTGGACTTAGCTTAGTTAAACTTTTAGGCTAATGTCTAACAGATCAAAATGTAGAGCCCATAGCATATAGGTTGAACATAAATTACTAGTCACAATTAGTCAGGTTAAACCTTTAGCATAGAGGTCCTAAAAACCCAGTAAAAATGGGCCATATGAGGGAAGGGGTCTATATAAGCCCTATATCCTTTGGAAACTTTAAAGGACTGATGAAAAACAATAATCTAACCTTCCTTTTAACCATATACGTCTCTTCACTTCCTTGGTGCCTAACATAAGATAACGATGACACATTAGCAAATAAGGATGTGGTAAATGTAGGTGAGGCTTTGGGATACCTAGGCAACCGTAAGGTAAGATGAAAAAGTGGAAGTGATTATTATGCACCAATTAAGGGAAAAAAGGGTAGAAGAAAGCTAGTTAGGGTGAAAAGAAAGTTGTTAGGAAAAAGGCAAGAAAGACAAGCACCTCCAAAAAAGGAAATATTAATAGAAGTTGGCCAACTTTATAATAGGCATATAAGGTATAAGAATAGGATGTTATGCAGGGAGGCATATAGGGTTTTAGAGATAGGGAAATTATTGGGCTTACAAATGTAGGGAAAGGAGAAAGCTATGCTAAACTAACTAGTAACAACAGAGCTAAAGGAACAATTGTAAAAGGGCCATTTTGGTGGGAATGTATATAGGAATTCTCTCTTTCTATCATGTTAATCACAATAAATGTTAGGAGCTTGAGAAAGAGTATTAAACATAAAGTAATACATCATTGGGTAGCTAAGATATAACTAAATGTGTTGTCTATCCAAAAAAACTAAGTTAAGGGATACAATAACAACTATGTTTAAATAGATATAAGGTAGGGCCAGAGTTCAAGTTAAAATGGCTAGTGCAATTAAAACATCAAGGGGGATAATAACCTTTTACGATACCAAGTATTTCAAGAACTAAATAGTGGTTTAATGCTTTATTATCTTAGAAGGGAAGTTTCTCCTATTGGATAAAAAGGTGGTAATGGTCAATGTTTATACTCTAAATAGGTTTTCAAATTAGAAGGGATTATGAAATGAGCTAAGGGGCTTGAAAAATCAATGTAGTCTTAGCAGAAGACCAAAGAGTACACTTATCCGATGAAAAAGTAGTAATTCAATAATTTAATAAGTTCTTTTATGATGTAGAATTGATTGATATTCCCATGCATGGTTAGCAGTTCACTTAGATCAATTATTGGAAAAATCCTTCTATAAGTAGAACTGATAGGTTTTTCATTGATATAGAATAGTTAAAGACTATGTTAAAGATTAAACAGTAGGGTATGTATTATAACTTTTTAGACCATGCTGGAGTTTGCTTGGGGTGGAAAATACAGAGTGAGGCCTAATTTCATTTAGGGTCTTTAATTACTAGCTAGAAGATGAATAGGTAAATAAGAGGAATACAAATTAATGGCCAAAAATATTGAATAAAGGTTTTTCAGGACAAATCATAAATGGTAAGCTGAAAGTGGTCAAAAAGTTTTTAAAACCCTGAAGTGGGAATGAAAAAGCTATAAGATGGGAATAATTAAATGAAGCCAATCACGAGATGGAAGAACTAATATTAAAATAGGATAAAAAAAAAAACTTGTTAGAAGAGGAGAAAGTTGAATTATCATAAAACAAAAATATTTACTAGAAAAGGTGTAAAAAGGAATCAAAATAGTTCCAAAATTCTTGATTAAAGTAGATGGTTTATGGTGAATATAACTCATGATTCTTCCATATTATTAAATTTAATGGAAAATGAAAAAATCTAATGAATCGACTGGCAGTAAGGGGAAAAACCATGAATGAGTTAGGTGTTATTAAAGAAGCTGTTTATGCATATTTTAAACAATTATTGTGAAATTCCAAGAAATTGTGTATATTAATGGATGAATCTTTTTTTAAAAAACTTGACCAATCCAATAACAGTTTACTTGAAAGCCCATTTCTAATGTCTAAGGTTTAGGATATAATCAAAGAGTGTGATGGTAATAAGACGGAGTCTCACATCGAAAAGGAGAAGGGGGTCCTTAAGCCTTATAAATGTGGGCGCTGTATATCCTAATAGGTTAGCCTTTTGGGGAGAAATTAATGGCCTCATGAAAAGTGGTATCAGAGCCGATTCGACCCGAATCCGATGTCTGCCACCAAACACTCTATGTATAGGAGTAGGCAATGGGGCCCTGATCCACGACGAGGACGTCGATAGATTCGGTGGGAGAGAATGTAATGGAGTCCCACATTGGAAAGGAGAAGGGGGTCATTGGGCCTTATAAACGTGGGCACTACACACCCTATTAAGTTAGCCCTTCGAAAAAAGGGTAATAGCCCAGTGATGGATTTAATTTAGATTTCATTAAATGACATTATGAGTTAATTAAGCATGACTTTATGACATTCCTAAGCTTTACTCAACCCTTATAGCCTTTTTCCTAACCTTGATCCTTAAGGTAGCTATACCAGAATTAATGTCCCATTTTTGCCTGATCTCCTTAATGGGGTGTATTTATAAGGTTTTGGTGAAAATGTTAGTAAACAAACTATAATTAGTGATAAGATATGTAATTAAGGATTTCTAATTTGCATTTATAATAAGGAGATACATGATGAAAAGATTATTGAGGATTATAAATGAGATTATTGAGGAAATGAAAAGATTGAAAGAGGGTAATATGATTATTATATGACTCAATAGAGTGGGACTACTTGTTAAAAGTAATATGTTATATAGGGTTTAAGGAAAGTTAACAATGTTGGATATAGGAATGTATCATGACCTTTTAACTATTTATCCTAGTGAATGAGAGTTTGACATCATAATTTTATATGGTGAAAGGACTATAGTAAGAAGATCCTTTATCTCTATTTCATTTCTTATTAATGGCAAAGGGACTTAACTCACTTATGATAATGAGGGTTAAAATAAGATTAGTGAAAAGCATTAGGATTAGAAATCAACTATGATTTTCTCATTTATAATTTATAGAGAAAACCATTTTATTTAACTCAATTGATGATAAGTCAATTAAAGATTATAAAAGAATTATGATATACTTGCAATGTTGCTCAAGTTATGTATAAATTTAAATAAAATAACTATGTACAAAATTAAAGTAGAAGAGGAGAAGATGAAATATTGGGTGGGCTTTTGGAGGTGTTGATAAGCTCAACTACTAATAAAATACCTAAGCTTGCTAATTAGGATTAATTTATAAAGTAATGGTTATGGAATATGATTTACAAGATGTAAAGTTATTTTGCAAAATGGAAAATGCAATATTTATCTAAAATGGGATATTTGGTGTTAATAAAAAATTTTGTTTATAATCTTTTTCAATCTATTATATTTATTTGTTTAAAATGCCAAAAAGTGTGAATAAAAGAATAAAAAAATGTAACTTTTTTTTTTATTTGGGATAGGAAGAAGGGAATAAAAAGATTCATCACAAAGGTTACTATATAGTACTAAGTTTATGGGGTGTTAATATTGAAAGGATTAGTGATTATAATAAAGGTTTCCTAACAAAGTGGCTGTGAAGATTGGGTAATGATTTATAAGTATTATAAGCAAAGACTATCATAACTAGACATAGGGATTATGATCACTAGTTATGGAATTGAGGAGTTAAGACTTTCTAAAATGTCATTGATATGGAAAGGGGTATACACAACTATATAAGGGGGGATAACCAAATTAAGGTGGTCAAAACTAACTTTAAATTTTTGGTAGGAATGGAAGATAAGGTGCATTTTTGGCATCACATTTAGTTAGGTGATAAGAAAATTAAAAGTCAAATTTCAGATTTTTTTGCTTTGGTAGTAAGGAAATAAGGCCTTGAGGTGAACTACAAGTTATAAGTGGATGATGTATGAAAGGTAAAATGACATTGACAATTATTTAACTGGGAATAAGAATAGTGTGCTTAACTCTACATGTTAGAAGTGTGTTATTTATCTAATAAAAAGATTGATAAATTCATTTGGTAAGATGAAAATAAAGGACATTTCTTAGTTAAGTCCTATTGTATATATTAAGTAGTTTAAGGCCTCTAAGGATTGATCTATGCATTTGGCAAGGCTTAACTTCCTTAAAAGTTGAGATTTTTAACTAGTAACTAATCTAGAAAAGAATCTCAATGGGTGAAAGGATAACCTAGTTATTAAGGATTTAAGAAAACAAATGCCCAATTTGTGAACAAACCATAAAATGGGTCAATCATCTATTTGTGTAATTGCCCCAGACTTAGTGCCTCTATTTAAGATGGTAAGGAATACATCAGGTGATCCCTAGGTCCATCAATACAGTTTAAGAATCTTGGCTACAGTTAAGGAAGAAATGGAAATCACAAAAATTATAGAGCATAAGATTTTCTATAATAATATGGTCTGTTTGGTTGGTAAGAAATGGAGTAATATTTAAGAACAAGCCCTTTGTGGCAAAGAACATTAAGACTTAATTTGGATCCAAATGTTAAGGTAGGTTAAGGCTAGATGGCCTGATGGCAGTTTGAGTCAAAGGATTGGCAAGAATGGGAAGCTCTATCGAAGGGTAACTATAAGTTCAATACAAATGCTTTCATAATTGGTAACTCATATGGAAGTTTTGAGGGGTCGTGACAAAAAGATTAAATGCGTCTTCTTAAACTTGTTTACAATAACATTGGTCAATAAAGTAGAACTTTTATCAATTAAAAAGGTACTAGAACTTTGGAATTAGTGGGAAGATGCAATACAAAAGTGGAGGCCTAACGTGGTTCCTTTTTGCAATTTTTTAGCAAACTAAGTTATTGACGTGGGGTAATGTCTTGTTCATGTACAATTCACGCGAATTGAATTCCTTCATTGATGTCATGGCGAAATAAGCCACGTCTAGGTCATTGCCTTTTATGGCGTGGTTTTAACTATCAAGTTTTATCTTAGGTGGTAAGAGTATGGGTATGGGTCAATGGTAGATAGAAATAAAAGGTGGGAAGGGAGATTATAAGGAAGTGGATGATGTTGGTATCCAATGGTAGTGTCGGTAAAAGGGTTTACAATGAAATGTTGTTTGTTTTCATTGTAGATCAGGGAGTAAAGCATAAAGGGTGATTATTTTTGGGTCATTAAAATTGTGTAATTTTCCTTCACTCTTTGTATACAGGAAGGGCAACTTCTCCCTAATACCACTCTATGTGTTTTTTGTTACACGAAGCATTTATTATATCTCATTGGTTGTATCAAGTTAAAGTAGACTTAAATAATATTCCAACTTTTGAAGAGAAAAAAGGTAATATTCATATCATCTTAAGTTATTGCAATATTATGTACAAAGTTTTGGGTTTACAAAAAATAGTTCCTCTAAATCTCTTCATTAAATTTCTTTAATACTAAGAAAATAAAAAAAAATCAAAGAAACAGTACACGCGCGCCCCACCAACCCCTAGCCACACCCACACATATTCCACTCGCGTGAGTGTTGACTTATTTAACAGACATGTGTCTGCCAAACAGATGTACGTAATTCTGGTATCACGATGGCTGATTAGCACCGACAAAAGGAATCGAGTCGTTCAACTCGGGGATGGCCACAGAGTAAAAAACGCGTCTCAACCATTTTTTAACGTGCTAGAGTGGAAAAACAAAAGTAATAGATTTGTTGGAGACAGGCATGCGTATACATCTAACAAACAAATGGGACAGCCATCCAAAACACGGTTTTGGATTCATCACTAAACTTTGAATTCAATCTCTCTCTCACCCTCCCCCCTTACATAATGTGAAAACATGAAATTGAATTGCCACCTTTTTTTTTTTTGTACCACTAAAGCTCTTGAGAATCTTCCAACTTCATGAGCTCATTCACACTCGATCATTTTTGTTCTCGTCCTTGAGATATAAACAAAAGAAAGTTACGGGTTTTTCTTTTCTTTTCTTTTCTTTTTCTCCATTTTAAACAAAAGTAAGCTATGGGTCGTAACCCCACTCCCCCACAACCCGCATATAGCATCAATCATATCCTAAAATGTTGATCCCTTACTTGACTTGAGAAAGGAGGTGGCTTTGTCATTGACATTTCTTTGCATATAATTCATAACCATGTAACGTAAAGTGAGCTATTGATAAAGTTTTGCCAACATATTTGCTTGGGGAATTGATTTTGTAACATTGCATGTTTATGAGAATCCTTGCAATCAAATCTTGGCATCCAAGTGCGTATCTATTTCACTTACCGCACAAATAAACAAATAAAAATTAATGCGTTTTTTTAAAAAATTAATAAAAGATCCTTAGCTCACCAAAAAAATATTATTATAGATAAAAATTGAATTATTTTTGTATTAACCCTTCTTTAAAAGAAGCATAAAATAATACTTGCTTGTTTAAGATTGTGAAAGCATATGTGGGTAAAATATTTTTGGAAAAAACTTGGTGGTTGATATATATCTTTTATCCATCAACTTAATTGTACCATCTCTATTCCCTATTATAGGGTAAGAAAAGAGAAATATAATTTAATGTTATTATCATTTTCTATATTTTTCCCACTAATTTTTATTTTATCCTCGTTCGATTGCCTTGATTTCAAATGTTTTTTGTTTGGGCCGACAACCAGAAACTCCTTACTCCGTTGCTCTCCAGGGGTACGGATAAGTAACTTCCGCTATAATGGACCCACCAATTGTTCGCGGGTATGGATACGCGGAGGATGACTAATGGAAGCCAAAAGTTTGGTCGCGTGTCTGAAAGGTGGAATAATAACTATAGAGTTCATTTAATTAGACATCGGTGTGACATTACCCTCTACAGTATTTATATTTATTAGATCTAATGATCTTATTCTTTTTCATGTGAAATTCTACCGCATTCTATTATATCACATTTTTTTTGTTAAATTTATTTGCGCCCTCGTCGTAAACTAGAATCCCTTATCTACTTTTAAACTTAGAGTATTTGACGACAGACATCGAATTTGGATCAAACCAACTCTAATATCACTTATTACAGGTTGATTATACTTTTTCTAAAGATTAATCTATTAGAGTTTCTAATTAAACTGAATATTTAGTTAAATAGAAAATTCTAACGGACTATAAAGTTAGTTAGAAATGCGAAAGATTTACTTTTATAATTTATAGATCATGGAAAACGAAGACGTGACGCGATGCCTAAAGATACTCGACGTGGAATTCCGTCGCACAAGACTCCCTCTCTGCTCTACTCGCCAACACGACAAGGAATATGGTGGGCCATATGGTGGTGCCCCCCCTCCCTTCCCCCGTTCATTAGTGTAGCAACCTTATCTTCTGCAAACAAAATATGGTTCTACATTCTTAGTGAACTGAGCAAAAGATGTGCCATTTTTGGGCTTGAATCAATTTATTATAGGGCGACAGACATTGTGGTTTGAAGGGCACATATATCAAACATTTGCTTTAAAAAGAATCTTACACTTGCATAAGTACCGTAGTAACGTAGACTAGATAGCCGAAAAGTACGTAGATAAGCGAGAAAAAAGATAAAAAACTGCGATAGACTTTTTCGTAATTTAAATTAAATTTTATAAAATGACATTTTCGTAATTTTAGTATAATTGTAGTCACTATATATATTTATAATTTCTTATTGAGAGGCAGAACGTATTAAACTTTACCCTAATTGAGATAACCTTTTTCTAAGGCGGCTGGTGCTTTTTGTTCTTTGGAATTCAATCGTTGTTATTGATTTCCTGTTGTTGATTACGCTTTCTCACTGCATCAGATTGGTATCAGAGCCTGGCAATTTCCTGCGAAGATGTCAATCCATCAAGGTGTGGATAGCGGTCGTGTTCTTGACGGTGTTTAGGATGCGGGAGTTCAAGGAGTCAATCAATGGGTTTCTAGGACAGAGTTCAATACTTTAAATCAAAAAATCCAACGCTTAGAACAGTGTTTTGAAGATTTGATTAAGTGCTTCGACTCGATGAATATTAACGATAATAAGCTTAAGGTAAGAGATGAGTATGTTAATCCAATTAACAGATCTATAGTTGTTAATAGGATTGCGCAGATCTCGGACAATGAATCTGCAGAGAGGAATGGTGAAGTGGAGCCAACTTATGTAATTAGGCGAATGATGTTAACACCAAAACATGAGACAAATACCCAACGACATCAGTTGTTCCGTACCCAGGTGCACGATTGGGGGAAAGGTATTTGATGTGATTGTAGATAATGGGAGTAGTGAAAACATCATCAGGAGAGAAGTTGTTAAACAGTTACAGCTGCCTGTTGAAAAACATCCATACCCATACACTATTGGGTGGATTAAATGAGAAGATTGAGGTAAAGGAGAAGTGCAAGGTGTCATTTTCTATAGGGAGGTATCGAGATGAAATCTGTTGTGATATTTTTGATATGGATGCATGTCATCTGCTATTCGGGAGACCTTGATAGTTCGATGTGAATGCCCAACATGCAGGTAAAGAGAATGTTTATAAGTTAGAGAAAGAGGGTGTGAAGTATACTTTGTTACCTTTAAAGTTAGAGGGACGCTCTAGAGCTCGTAGGATAGAAGGAGGCTCTTTCTTGACTGTTGCCCAGTCAAAGAAGGAGATGGTTGAGGATTTGAAAGAGTCAAAGGTGGCTCGGGCGCTCATTGTAAAAGATAAGGTAATTGGAGATGAAGACGTGAGTATGGAAGTTCCTGAAGCAGTTAAGGGAGCGTTAGAGGAGTATAAAGGTGTGGTCCCTAATGACTTACCTAAGGGACTACCACCTCTGAGGGATATTCAACATCAAATAGACTTAGTACCTGGAGCAAGTCTTCCAAATTTACCACGCTATAGGATGAGTCCTAAGGAGACTGAGGTCTTACAGGAGAAGGACCAAGAATTGTTGAATAAGGGGTTCACTCGAGACAGTATGAGTCCTTGTGCTATACCAGCTTTATTAACAGCTAAAAACATGGCAGAGCAGTATCAAACATGAAAAAGACATTTGATTTTTACCTTCGAAGAAAAGCAATTATTCTGGAATTAGTACATTCAAGAATCATATTTATTATCGTAAACCGTGAATGCTTTTTTGGACAAAAAATTAAATACTGATAAAATTTAAACTCAAGCAAGTAAGCTAACAGATGACATCATTCATGACGTGATATGGAAATTACCCCTTTCCATTTCTTGTGGCTGCTTTTTTATATTTTATGCACTTCGAAATGACCATCATTGAAGTGTATCTTTTCGGAAATAAGAATGGGTGACATTGATGGGTTAGGTGCTCACAATATAACAAATCGTTCTTGTGATTCCAAAATCAAATTCGAAGAACATGTTCAAATCAATTAAATCTTTTTGGTTTGAAAATGAAAAGAGAATGCAACATAAAATGTGTTGATGAAGAATAAAAGTCACTTAATTAAAAAAGCTAAATAGCGGCAATGATTCAATGGAAGCAAAGGGAAAATAATTTAAAAGCAAAGAAAAGCAAAGGGTCACTAAGGAGAGAGTGTGAATGCCTAGCTTTGGATTGATTTGCTATTTATTTGTCAAGTAGATCGTGTTGGATTTTTTTATATTTTTTTATTAAAATTCTTATTTCTATAACATAAGATCTTTCTTTATAGTAATACTAGTAATAAAATTGTAATGAAATCAACATACCGTTATCCATTATGTTGATGACTAGTAGCGGAGATGAGAATCCTCTTTCTGTTTTGCTCCTGAATGCTTCTCTCTTTTCTCCTACTCTTCCCTTTCTTTTCTTTACGTTTTCTCTCTGATGGTTGAGAATTCAAGAAAAGTCCATAATAGTATATATATATATACACATTATTCCTTTCCCGTTACCTTTTCAGGAAAATTCTCATCTTCTGTAACGGTCATCTTAAATAGGAAGATATTTCTCTTCCTGTAACATTTATCCTTAATAGGAATAGTGGAGGAATTTTAAACCCGATGACCTAAATTACCGTTATGCCTAACTGACTATCATATTAAGCCTTTTATTTTGGGTCATACTTTAAATACATGGGCCACTCATGTTAATTAATTTAACAATCTCCCACTTGGCCCATGTTATGACTTGATGAATTAATAACAATTAAGTGCGCACAATTCTTAAAGATCATCAAATCATAATACTTGATTGAATTAAAATGATTGTATCATGGTGGTCACACATCTTATAGCGACATGATTCCTTCCATGTATCACATAATCATTATAATTCATAATAACCTTACTGAAGAACATTGAAACTTTAAATTGTCATTCCCATATAAGCTATTAATTATCTCACAAACCATAATTGTATACATTTAAACAGAGATAACACACAAGCAAAACCATAACTTTAATTGAATTCACGAGTGTCACAATGATATGAGCATCCTAAAATATTGGCTTTTAAGCATATGAGGACCTGTCCATAATGTCCATCCAATCAATGTGTCCAGTAAATGTTTTCGGTGGCAAACCTTTAGTTAACGGGTCCGCTATCATTAACTTAGTGCCAATATGCCAATATCACAGTAAATTCTTAATGGTTTTTCTATACTGTCGACCAAGCCAAGCCTTAAGATAAAATACCGCAACCATAATGCATGAACAGTAGCCTCAAAGCATGTTACAAATTTAGCCTCCATAGTGGAAGTAGCAATGACAGACTGCTTCCCACTTTTCCAGAAAACTTCTCCTCCAGCTAGGAGAAACATATAATCAAATGTAGATTTCCTCGAGTCTACACATACAGCATAATTTGAATCCGAGTAGCCTACTACTTCAAGATGACTTGATCTTTTATAAGTAAGCATGTAATCTTTGGTGCCTTGCAAGTACTTAAGTACTTTCTTTCCGACTTTCCAATGATCTATTCCAGGATTACTTTGATATTGGCCTAACATTCCAACTGCGAAACTGATGTTTGGTCGAGTACATGTTTGCGCATACATCAGGCTTCCAACCAGTGATGAATAGGGAATTGATTCCATCACTTTCTGCTCCAAATCTTTCTTTGGACATTGCAATTCATTGAACTTGTCCCCTTTTTGAATTGGAACTATTCTTATTGAGCAATTTTCCATTCTAAATCTCTCTAATACTTTATTGATATAACCTTTCTGAGACAATCCTAACAATCCTTGTGATCTATCACAGAATATTTCTATTCCTATCATATAGAATGTGTCATTCATATCTTTCATTTCAAAAGTTTCAGAGAGATTTATTTACATCATGTAACAAACCTATGTCATTAGCAGCCAAAAGAATGTCATCGATATATAGGACTAATATAATAAACTTGCTCCCACTAACCTTCATATAAATACACCGATCAACAGTGTTTTCTACAAAATTGTATGACATAATGGTATTATTGAACTTAATATACCATTGTTGGGAGGCTTGTTTTAGTCTATATATCGATTTCTTTAATTTACACACCAAATTTTATGCCCGGTGATGGTGAAACCTTCAGCTTGGTCCATATACACTTCCTCTTCTAAGTCATCATTCAGAAAGGTGGTCTTTACATCCATTTGGTGGAACTTTAGATCATTATGAGCCACCAAAGCCATAATAATTCTTAAGGAGTCTTTCTTAGATATTGGAGAGAAAGTATCCTTATAGTCAACACCATCCCTTTGAGTGAAACCTTTGGTAACAAGTATGGCCTTATACCTTTCGATGTTACCTTTCAAGTTTCGCTTAGTCTTGAAGACCCACTTACAGCTAACTCATTTTGATCTTTCAGGTAACTCTACTAGTTCCCAGACTTGGTTCCATCGATTTCATCTCTTCCTTCATGGCATTAAATCACCTTTCAGAATCATTACATTCTATGGCTTGTTTAAATGAGACTGGATCTTTATCAATGCTCAATTTTAATTCATGTTCAAGTGAGTAAACCACATAATTATTCGAAACTGCTAGCCTTTTCTGTCTTGTAGACCTCCGTAATGTCATTTTGGTATCACTTGTTCATTTATAAATTGAATATTGTCACTTGGTTCATCTTTTATGTGTTCACTTTGCGTGTTTCGAGTATCAATTTATTGTCCTTACATGTCACGTGACTGTGATGCAACATAAGGAACAATAACTTGAGTAAAAACATAGGGTGTGGGAATACCGACGTGAGTAGGAGTACTCACTGTGGTCTTTCATTTTGTAATTCTTTAACACCTACCATTCGTGATTTTCTACTCCCACTGAACTAGCCATTTTTAATAAACCAAGCATTATCAGACTCAACTATTCTAGTATTATGGTTAGGCCAGTAGAACCTATACCCTTTGGACTTTTCAGGATAGCCAATGAAGTAACCACTAATAGTTCTAACTTCAAGCTTTCCTTCATATGAATTATATATCCTTACTTTTGCTAGATAACCCCAAACATAAAGGTGTCTCAAACTGGGTTTCCTTCCTTTCTATAACTCGTAAGGAATTTTAGGGATAGCCTTACTAGGAACCTTATTCAGCAGATATGCAGCAGTTTTTAATGCATGCATCCACAAGGATAAGGGTACAGTACTGTAATTCAACATGCTCCTAACCATATCCATAAGTGTGTGATTCTGCCTTTCCACTACACCATTCTGTTGTGGTGTACTAGGCATTGTATATCGTGCACATATGCCTCAACTTTCAAGAAGTTTTGCAAATTGACCAGGATATTGTCCACTTTCATTGAATTTTCCATAATATTCGTCACCCCTATCTGACTTAATCACTTTTACTTTTCTATCTAACTACCTTTTCACTTCATTAATAAACACTTCTAGGATGTTTACTAACTGGGACTTTTCATGTATTAGATACAAGTAACAATACCATGAGTTGTCATCTATAAAGGTGATGAAATATTTCTCACCACCCCATGTTGGGATATCAAATAGGCCACAAATATCAGTGTGTATCAATTCTAAAAGCTTATTACTTCTCATGGTTGAGTTCTTTGATGTATGTCTTTTATACAGTCAATACATACATCCCAATCAGTAAAATCCAATTGAGGCAGGACATCACCTTTCACCAACCTCAATAGCCTTTCCTTGGATATATGACCTAATCTTTGATGCCATAAGAAAGCAGAACTTTCATCATGCACATTACGTTTGTTACCTATATTATGCTCAACAAGAAATATGGAATCAGCATATATAGCATCAAGATTAAAACGGTACAAATCATTAATCAAAGTACCAGATCCATAATAGTACGAATGTATATACAATGAAAATGCATAATTTTCAATCTTAAGGTTAAATCCCACTTCATCCAACTTTGCAAGAGAAACTAAATTTCTAGCATATTCAAGAACAAAGAGACAATTTTCTAGATCCAAGTGACACTTAGTGTTTAAGATCAATATATATGTCCCAATTCCTTCTATTCGTACTTTCATTATGTTTCTCATATAAAGGAACTTCTCAGTTCCTGTTATGGGCTGGATTTAAAGGAGTCCCTGCATAATATGTGACACATAAATAGTAGCTCTAGAGTCTAACAACCAAGTATTATTAGGTACTTCAATTATGTTTTATTCAAAACATATTGATATACAGTATGTACCTCTCTTTTCGAACCAATCCTTTCTTTTTAGGCAACCTTTCTTGAAGTGACCCATCCTTTTGCAAAAGAAGCATTTCTGATCCTTTTGGATCTGACACCCAGTGACTTTTATAGAGGCTTTATCCTTCTTATTTTCTTATGTGGTTTAGACTTGCTACCACTAGCATCATTACGAACGATGAGGTGAATAGAGTGATCTTTCATCTTCTTTAATCTCCATTCCTTTTGAACTATCATGACCTTAATTTCTTGAAAATTCTATTTCTCTTTAATAATGTTATAATTCACTTGGAACTGGCTAAATTTAGGAGGCAATGAGTTGATGATGAATTGAGCCAAAAATAAATCACTCACATCCATGCCAATTGTTTTCAACATTGTTGCTAGATTAGCCATACTGGTTACATGATCATGAATGGGTTATGACCAATCAAATTTCTTGGTCGTCAGCTCACTCATTAGGATTTCTACGATGGATTTATCAATTATATTTGATCGAGAGTATTCCTTAATTCTCATCATTTTCCGTCTTAGGCATCGATGGCTTTATATTTTCAGCTATCGTCATTCACATCAAATTCAAACTCAGCCTATTGGACCGTACCTAAGCCTCATAAAGAGACTTCTTAGATTCTGTACTGGTCCTTATAATGGTTGTAGGCTTTTCATCTAAAATGATTGTTAAGTCCAAGCCCAAAACACCTAAATGAAACTGAATATGCTCAAACCATTATGCATAGTTCAGCTCATTGAATTTGATCATCAAATTAGGTGAATACATTACTGGAAGCTGCAAACATAATCTAAATTTATACCTTAATGCTTTGAGTAAACTCTAATGGATTCAGATACATACACTATAAACTTTAATCATATATTTAAGTTTACCTTTGGGTGATCCTTAAATACATAACTTTAATCAATAATGATGCTAATTTAAATATACTTTAATAGATCAATCAATTATACTAGAGTTAACATGAATGTTATCTTTGGATATACAATCACATTTACCCAATATATCAATCAATCCCTTTTAGTGTCATTAATTACAAGCAATGATTCATCTTTGGATGATCTCCTAGCTTTATAATTAATAACCATAATTGTTCATTTTAAACATTTCATTAGCATCCAAAATGAACAATTTAAAATTCACAATCAACTATACAAATCCTTTCAAGTCAGGCCATTTTGGTGACTAACAAGCTTTCAATATTTGATTTACATTGATGTGAATTCAATAAACTTTAAAAAAATCTTCAATTACGAAGATTTAAGTTATCTTTTATGTGGGAGTTAACACTGTCTGTGTTGGCGTACTGTTCTAGTAATCAGTCCACTTTACACGATGGTATTCATTCGAAAATTTCTTTTCCACCACCGATCGAGGACCCACAGCAAGACCATACTGTAGGTAATTCAACTCACGTGTTGCCTCCGACTAGGGACCCACGACAGTAGCACCATCGTACTGCAGGCAACGCCCGCAACACGCTTCCGGCCGAGTGACATAAGCAACACCACCATACTGTTGCCTCCGTCCGAGCGACCCTTGGTGGCAATACCACTGTTTTACAGGCGTCGCCCGTGTGATGCCTTCAGGTTGTCTCTTTCCTCTAAATGATAAGGTTCAGTGGACTTTTCGCGATGTCGCCGGCGGCAAACCGCCCATGTCGCTACGATCCGAATACTTCACCAGACCATTCAATCAGTAGGAGCGACGAGCGGTGTGTACAAAATGTAGAGATGTAGTCAACGTGAGCTGATGACTCGCGCTTACTAGGAAATGGACACAAGCATCACCATGATTTCCTAATCAGGAACGTAACACAGGAACCCTCATGTTTCACCTTGAGGCGTATTGGATGCATTCAGTTACAAGTCGAGAATGGATTGACGGACAACAGTTCGACGCACAAGTGTGAAGCCTCGTTTTCTCTCTGATAGTTGAGAATTCAGAAAAGTTCTGTAATAGTATTCAGGAAAATCCTCTTCTTCTGTAACGGTTATCTTAAATAGGAAAATACTTCTCTTACTGTAACGTTTATCCTTAATAGGGAGAGTGGAGGGATTTTAAACCCAATGATCCAAATTATCATTATACTTAATTGACTATCATATTAGACCTTTTATTTTAAGTCATACTTTAAATAACATGTGTCACTTATATTAATTAATTTAATATATCGGTCCGTTCTTTGTATTTTTTTTATTATTTTTTTAAGGTTCTTTTTGTTAGTAATCCTATCGTACCATTTCTGCAGTAAGGGTATTGGGTAGCTCGTTACTAATGGGCCGTGGCTCAGAAATTTTCTAATGTCAAGAGACCATAAGGCGTGATGAAACCATGGAATTTGATTGCAACAAAATACTGAAATAAAAAAATGATGAATTATTGGAATATATATATATATATGTATAATACATTTGCTAAGAAAACTGTTTTCAGCTTGTTGGTATTGCGATGGAGAGCCACAATAAAACTGTTTTGCTATATTGTTGGATGCTATAAAAAAGTAAGCTAATGAGAAGTGATTTCATAACCGAAATGACCAGTGAGATGAGACTCCTAATGTTCATTTTCACTTTTCCTTTGTTGGATGATGCCTTGTGGTACTCTTCGAGGGCCACTTTTCGTATTCACAATGGCATATCATCGATCATCAATATCCCAGAATTTTTCTCGGCAACGTCAAGAAATTGGATAGATATTTAATGCCATGTTTCTCTTCCGTAAAGTTAAAGTTTTTGCATCTACATGAACTCTATATTACTTCAAACATACAGCAATCCTGTCGCACGTTTCTTTTAATTCAACATGCTTCATGCACTTTGGTATGTACACAAGTCAACAAGCATCTTCGGATAATGTCTGGAGATGGATACAGGCGGACACTGAAACATTGTTATTTAAAGTACCCAAAAAAAGGGGGGGAAGAGTAATGCTAGAATTAAAAGAGGGACGTAACAATTTCGATACTCATATCGCCCTTATTAAAGGGAAAAATAAGAAGTGCCGATGTCCGATGCCTTTCAAGTAGTGGTGCTGTCAATTACCCCCAGCCTGAAAAATCATTTTAGACAAATTAAACAAAGGAGAAAAAGAAAAAGAAATGGCCAAATCAAAAGCGTAATTTAATCAACGTATGATCAATGAGAAAAATCAATTGAGCCAATCATATTATTGTATGCAGTAAGACGAGAATAGGGAGACGTACAGATTGGTAAGAGAATTCGATTTCACCAACTTTTAGCATGGGTAATGAATAAGTGAAGCAAAGGCTTTTTTTTTGACATGATAAGCGTTGTGCATTTACCATTTGGCTCATCAGCGCACGAGTCCACAATTTTTACTGTCACTTTAGCATTGGCTACTTAACAGGCATTGGGACGACTATCATTGCAAGCTACTTCAAAGGTTTTGCCACAAGCTGCACCGTCGTTGAAAATGTCTAGACTCGCTCCAGCAACCATTCCGTTCAGTTCAGCACCTGCACAGTCAGGATTTGCGGCAAGTAGAAGAGAAAAACAAAAGAAATTCTATAGATATATAATCATGATTGCTGAAATGAAAGAAGGTGGGAACCCAAAATGAAGAACCCTGCTTACTATCGAATACACCCTTATGGAAAGATGCTGTCCCAGAACTTCCTTCAGGTGCATGGATGTCCAGGGGTGTCTTGAGCCAATACCAAAGCTGAATCAAGCAACAATAATATAAAGAGGATGGAAAAGTAGTATTGAAGAGGCATTGCCATGGTTTTCATACTAAAATTCTATTCTTAATGCAAAGGATGCGATATTCTCACGAAGGAGCTAGTAGCAGGAGAAAGGAAGGGAGAGCTAGTATCTTTTATTGTGCAAAATTTAGATGTTTGAGTGTGTTTATATAGAAGATATATTAGCAATTGGTTCCAATCAATGTTCTTGTGCATAATATTAATTTTCATGGCATCTTTAGTCAGGAGCTTTGCTACTTTGACATAATCGTCAACTTAAACATCAGATTTTGAGCTTTTGTGCCAGTGTGTCCCCTGAGGATGGAGTGATCTAATTGTTATGGGCATTAACACCTTGTCGATGATATATATGCCCGAGGTTTAATTTGTAGAAAGCTTTTGTTTCTTCTATCTTCA
This sequence comes from Ceriops zippeliana, assembly GCA_037897445.1. Taxonomy (NCBI): domain Eukaryota; kingdom Viridiplantae; phylum Streptophyta; class Magnoliopsida; order Malpighiales; family Rhizophoraceae; genus Ceriops; species Ceriops zippeliana. The sequence continues at coordinate 4,199,724 of JBAPLH010000061.1, read as the reverse complement.
TTGTATACCAACCGAAAATTCCTTGGCTGATTCTATGGCGGACTTCGCTTGATTGCCATTAATGTAGTTCTAGCTGATACGAATGTTTAATCAAGAACTTAATTTTTGGTAAGTTCAATAAGTAATGTCAGGATTGAGGAGGAGATTCCGCGAAGCAAATGTTGTCATATTTATTATTATATATAAATCCTCTAGATCCAACAAAACATATGTTGTCTTATTTATTAATGTAAACATTTATATCATTTTTTTTTTGATAGAATGAAATCTCAAAATTAGAGTCGGCTAGGAATTTTAAAAGAATATTCTGGCAGGGCATTACGAGCTGGACTGGATGGGCAAGATTATAGCTATTATTCAGGCGTGATACCCTGGTGTATGATTGATTATGAACAATGCATACCAAACGTCCAAAACAGTTATTTTCGGGTTACCAATGTCCACAACTGCATTCCATGGGCCTAGGATGTATTTACACTTGAATCTTTCTTAATCTTTCATTGGTTATTGTTAGCATCTTAAGAATTGCACGAGCACAAACGGGCAACATTAGTAACTGTCGCACGAAACATAGTCAAAGCATTGAGAAAAGCACAAGAAGTATTAGATTTCAATACTTCGGTCGTTTCAACAACGATGATTCTAAGGACTAGTTTCTGTGGGGTGGGGTGTCGTCGGGATAATTTAATGCGTTTGACTTGTTTAAATACCCGAAACAAGATGATAAATAATGATACGGCCGAAGCATCCATCATTTGCAATGCTTCACGGTCTCAATGACATCGACTTTGTCCACAGCAATTGGAGTGCACAAGGGTGCAGCTCGAGTAATGCATCCCCGAAAGTATCCCCGTGTTCTCAACGTTCAGGTATGGTGTATTCATAAATCTAGCCCATAGTCAATTTGTCAGTCCTGTTTCATGGTCTTCGTCAAGAAGGCTCTTGTAAGTACAATAGCAAGGTATGCCAAGAGCGTGACAGCAATACCCGCTAATAGAACAAGACGATCAAAAGCAGCATCCTGTACGGTATAGACCCGAAGCCCAATTGTGTTCCAGTTGCTTTCTGTCCAAACAGGATCAACAGTCCCCGTCTGATCAGAGGCATTTGATGGCAGGAGATTCCAAGTTCCAAATTCATATTTCAATCTGGTTGAGTATGCTGGTACATATCTGTAATGATCACCAATATCATATTTAGCAGAAAACAGAACAGCAGAAAATTTCAATTTTATGATAACATACTCAAATTAAATGGTTATTTCATATGGTTATCTGTACATTTTGACTCTATCAGCCAATAATGTTGTCATTCATGGTTGAGCCATTTGGCAGTTGTCCATGTATTAGGATTTAGGCACGGTATGAATAAGATGCTATGCATCAAATCAGAAAAAGGTCACCTATTACGACCATGTGCTAGAAATGCACGAGACTTGTATGAGCAAACAAATTTATAGTGCCTAAACTATATATAACAAACACAGTTTATGATAACACGTTGGCAAGTCATCTTCATGCATGCAATTTTCCCTTCATGTACAGTTACAGAGAATAGTCATTCTCGATCTGGTTATAAGTTTGCAGTGAGATCTAACATAGATATAGCAGCAGAATATGACAAACTATTAGAAAAAAAAAAAAACTGAAATAAATGCAGGATAGGGTTTCAAATTCCATAAATATTACTCATTTTTACTTGGTGTTCAATTTAATGCACCAAGTAGGGGACTTGGTTGACACAGGATTCATATGTACATCCAGGGGCAAGGTAACACGGTTCAACCTTTCAATGTCCCTGAATCTAAACAATACACCCATAAACAGTATGCCTTTATTTATGTTTGAAATTACCAGCCTCTAGCAACTCAGATTACCTGGTTGTGGAATTAACACAAAATCCCTTGGCATTTGTTTCTGCCTGGGATGCACACTTTGCCTCTGTTGCTGCAATCTTCTGAACAATTAACCATACCTTCCTTACTAGTTGAAGTTTTATCAGCAAGAAAGTTCCACAGGAACCTGGAAACATCACTGACAGATCCAAGATATGGAGAAGATGAAGGTTCCCCAACAATAACACCAACATAATGACTTGGGCACATAGCTCTTGGCGATATGTACTTCTTCACCAGCTCACAAGACAAGCCCGGCTCACAACTCAACAGACAACCCATGAGTTCTTCAACTAGAGAAGCATTTACATTGATTGCACTTAGGGATGAACTGCTAAGATTTTTTTTCCCACTTGCAAGGATGTAAAGAGTGCGAGCAACAAGAGAAGCAGCTGCAACTATGGCTGAAGAGTTTATGTTTGCTGCATACAATATACCACTCCAGAATGTTTAGCATTTGTTATGAATCAAATGCCATTTTTTAGAATTTGGAGAGGATTCTAAGATGGTGGGAGAAGGCATTGACTTACACATATCGTCAAGGTGACTATCATAGAACTTGTTGGCAAAAGCAGTATCAAAGTCTTCCAACACAATCCCAGAAGCAGAAGGATTCTGCTGGGAGAAAAGAAGCTAAAGTAACATCATATAGATTCCAGTGATACCAACTATTTTCTAGAACAATCAACTATTAATTACTGATACCAATTGCTAACAGTAACAAATTCATTCATATAACATCCTAGAAAACCAAGAGCCTGTTCACTTGATAAGTTGAAAAACAGACATCTAAATGCCCTTTAGGGACATTTTCTATCAATTTTAAATTCCTCATCAGAAAATTGTCTGTCGTATTAACTGGAAGGTGTGTGGATATCATTGTCATAGTAGAAGGTGTGTGAATATCATTGTCATAGTAGAACCAAGTAAAGCAAGGGGTTCACAACCTCTCTTTCTCAACATTGGCCACTTGATGGAAATCTTTTGAATATGCAACATTGCAAATGAGCAGAGATGGTAGCAGTCTCAGAGTATAACTCTTTGTGGATTACTTTAAAGAACATGGCAGTACATCTGCTTACTTTTCTAATTGTTATATAAGTTATATAAACTACAATATATTTAAAAAAAATTATGAATTGAATATAAATTGTTCCATCGATATGGAAAGCCAATTTACCTATTTTGTTTAATCAAAGAAGAAAGCACAACCTCCCACAGAAAAGATTGTAAGAAAGGGAAGATGGATCAATAAGACAAAAAGTCTCTATCCCTCTGGAAAAACAAAATGTTTCCCTTCTTTTGGCCCCAATTGATGTAACTATGAAGGTATACTACAGCAAAACATGAACGCAAAATTAACACAACATGAATGCAAAATTAATGGTTTTAAGTGGGTCACTAATTACCTTCCTCAGAAATGCCATCAAGGATGCTGGTGGAATCCCCGGATTTGAAGTGCTTGCTGATGAAACTGTTATATTTTCAGATTCTAGTGAATCTTGAGCAAATCTCAATGCATTCAATGCATCACTAGTAGCAGACGAGGCCTGCATTTGAGAATGCAAGAATTAGGCATTCAATGTACCCCTTCCCTGGGGATGGCCCCAAAAATCAAATACACATATGCATCAAAGGCAGCCATATAATGAAACATAAAAATCAAGAATATAAAACCTTAACAAAAACAAAATAAGTATTCCAGTTATAGGAACAAAGCAAATACAAATACTAATTCACAACTCCATTCTCTCCCTAGTTGGAAAATTGGCTGATAAAAATTTGCTGAAAACATCTGAAACAGAGTAGCAACTGACACCATAAATAAGTAACCACTTCCAACATCTAGCAAAATGAATGCAACCAAAATTCAAAACCTCAATTACCAACAACAAATGCTGCTGTCTGGGTTGTTATCTTTACCTTCCCCACATTTAGCACAATATAGCAATAAAGCATACAACAACATACATGAGGGCCAATCATTTCACATGCGTGCAGCTACTTGCAAGAATAATGAGACATTAATTACAAAATAAAGAACAGAACTTGTACAAGTGAAATACAAGCTCAGAAAGGAAAGAGTTTGCACCCCTGCTGCATGAGCGAAAAAGGTTTTATTCTCTTGACTGAAGCCCTTCCCAACAGATCCTATCTCGATGACCTAAGAACATCAGTTAGAAAACCAGTTGTTAGCTTCTATGGACACCAAGCCAGAGACTAAAATGTGACTAGTGAGTTAAGTACTTGTGACATGGAACATAACCAAATGCCAATTTTATTTGACATTAAAGAATAATTAATATGGTACAGAATAACACCATAAAAGTTTACTCAATCTCTTTGCAGTTGTGATTTAAATCGTTGCTATCTTGGATACAAGTGCTGTGAATGTACGTAACAGTATAGCTGAAAAAACCCGTTGACATCATATGATAGTAAATCTGTTGCTCAAATAAGCATGAAGAGTGGAAGAATACCATATCAATCAATGAGCTATTAAGCCCATTGACAGCATCTGACTGCAAATCAAGTTCAAGTAAAAATCTCCTACTACCAAGGTAGCCCCATGCCTCACCAGTAAAACTGAAAAGACAAGCTGCATGAAGTCATGAAACTATCAGCAAAGAATTATTGAAGAGTCTTGGCAGCAGAATAAGCCACCAAAATGAGTGGATTACAAAGGAGGCATAAAATACTATAATAAATATGAAAAAAAATGCAAAACCTCCCTCTATTTTAAGAATTATTTGAACCTTATTTGAAAAGAATTTTAGCAGCAGATAAGCCAAGTCACACCAAATAGTTACAAGTAAAACAACCGTAGTAGCAGATGTTAATTAGTGGCATTCCATTAATTAATTGCCACTGTTGGAAAGATACCCATGTTACTGAGGTTTGTACAATTTTTTGTACAAATGGGATAAGAAGAGAACAAGCAAGAGATGACATGAATTAGACATCTTAAATGACATCATCCCCAGATTAGATGGGAGATAGAAGGGGAAAGTGAGTGGATAACATCAAGATTGAGAATGACAGACCATTATTGTTCCTACTTGCTTCTTTTTGATATCCATGTAAACAATGAGAAGTGACAGTCAAAAATTTCATCCAACTGGTGACAATAAAGCAAGTGCACATTTTCCTAAAACTCAATAAGATAAAGGTTATGACATCATAAAACTAACAACTTGACTCCTTTCCAAATATAGCTTACAGCATATATTATTATGGGCATCTTCTGTCCTCATGCCACAATTGTTGTATTCCAAACCACATGGTTATCCCACAGAAAAAAGAAAGGGGTGACCATAGGGGAGTTGATGCAAAATTTTTAACCTAATAGCATTAGTTTCTTAATTGCTCGCTAATTAATGTCATTATAGGAATGTTTCCAAAACCTTACTTCCCTGAAACTTTAGTGCTCAAAACCACTCAAATTGTGAAACTGAGCCCTAAAAAAAGGAAAGAAGAAGCCAGTCCCTCTGGCATAAAAGGAAGATTAATTTTCCTAGACCAGGGCCATCCAGCTTGACCCATGACTATAATTTTTGATTGGTAATTGCAATGTATGAACTAGAATATCTGGAGAGAGATGATTATAAGGACAAAAATTTCTTGAGATTATATAATGATTCCAGGGATGTGTTTAAATGTGGCTAACTAAAACCAAAACCACTTGATACAACAAGGAGACCTTCAAAAGATCAAGCCTTATATATTAAGAAAATAAATTTCAAAAAAAGCACCAAACTTATGCACACCTGTTTACTGAGACCACCCAAACCATCCAAATGAGAAAGTGAATCAACTGCTGCTAAAAGTGATATCAGTCCCTAGCAGTGTTCCACAAACAATATTTACATTGCTTTAGAGCAGATAAAAGATGATTAAAAAAATATAAAACAAATAGAATAATGAATCAAAGGCAACAAAAGACTTGAACTAACCGAAATAGGGGATTCTGCACCTAAGCTTTTGTCACGAAAAAATGAAGCTGAATCCATAGTTGCTGTTGTTAATATTATGGGCTTTGATTGACTAGAGGATGAAACATTTATTGGTGGGAGTGATGACCAAACACTGCCCTTAACAATTAAAAACTAGAATTAAAAAAGAAATTAAGAATAGGTTAAAGAAAAAAAAAATTAAACAATTATTTTCCAGTAAAGCATAATGACAACTTAGCTCATCAGTGGACTAGTTTCCACAAAAATGTTGAGCAATCTTCACCAAGCAATGCAATTTATTTAGAAAACCCGCATAATGATAAACAACGATACTATAAAATGAGTTGCATCTTCCTCATCTTTCTTTCATTCTCTTGGATTCCATAAACACCAAAATATAAGTTAAAATATTCTATCTAGCTTAGACTAAATGATTTATGCGGCCAATGTAATTTCAAAATTTTAGTGTCCTTCTACCACATGCATGGTCACATTTAACTCATCAACTTGCCAAATGGTCAAAAAAAAAAAGATGAAGATGACAGGTAATAAAGAGACTGGAATGGTCCAATGAGATTTCAAAAGCAATTCTTGAGTACTCAGACCAAATTAAAAATAAAAAGCATAGCAAGGAGATGTTATTAGGCCAATATTTATATTCAAGCAAAACAATTCATCCACCTTTGTGCAAAAAGACAAAATTTGTGATGCAACTATAAGGCTCAAAAGTATACAAAACTTAGTTTCTATAATATGCAGATGATAAGACAATATGCAGCATACCACATACCTTTTCACATGATAAAATGTAACAAACCAACTCCACCACACAAAAAGTCATAGGGCAACATAAGCATTAAAGAGGGTAAACTGTGAAGAGTCATGCATTCTGGATATTTAATAAAACTTCAACATAAACTCCACAAGAAAAAGAAATTAAAGAGGGCATCCACTAGAATACATATTCTCATTTTCAATACCCCTCATTTCTTAACAACAACCAAGGGTCCTTAAATTACACTATGACAAGTTTTATAAAAGGAAACAGATATTTTTACATTATCATAAAGGGAATTGCTGAACTCATGAGCCCAAATAATGCAATCTACTATCATTGTTTTGGATTCAATGGAAAACACTTCCATGATTTTCATACTATATGGATTGTGAACCAAGTTGATGAACAGTAATAAGAGAGAAAATAACCACACCTGTACCCCCCTAAAGGAAGGCAAGTCATTTCTCTCAAACAAGTTTCCGAATCTCGAGTCCCAGATTTTGTTGTCTGGCAAACACCAAACATGTTAGAACTCATTATTAAGTAAATGATAATAAAATATCCATATCATTCCACTAAAGCTAGAAAAGATCACCACATTGCAGTAATACCTGCATCACAATGTCAAACTCAGCCACATCTGCAGTATAACTATGCTTTTTCTTCTCATTTCTGGCAGCAACCTGCAAGACACACGAGTTCAATGTAGATTACATCACTAAAATTTAATCACATGTGAAAGATAAGTAAAATTCAATTAAAAAAATGTGTGACTCTATCCTAGATACTTCATTGGATCCAACTAAATATCGGGTTTTTAATTGGCAGTCCCAAACCTAGGTTAAGCAAGAAGGGTGACAGTGGGTTGGCAGCCAGCATAAACTAGCCAAATCCTTTATGACATAAAGCTAGAGTCAACTTACAAATATGTGATGAGCAATTGGAAAAATGAGCAATCCAGGTATTATGTAATAAATCAAGGATATGTCAACATGAAAAATTATAAGTTTTACCTCCTGTGTGAACTGTGTGCTACTCTCAGACAATAAGAAGACCGGAAAATTATAAGCTTTCCACATCAAGCCAGATCCCTGCAAAATGCAAAAATGACAGTGCCTCACATCATCAAGCAGATGTGGAAAAATGAAATTCCTACAATCTTACACTCACTGGTGAGCATTCAGTTCAATGACCATTTGAGATCAACATAAATAACATTTCTTTCAGCAAAAGGGGATAACAAAGCATGGTCAGTTTTATTAAAATTTGCACCCTAATCCTTTTTTTTTTTTTAATCCAAAGGAAAAATAGTGTCAATCTTCAATGATTAGAAAAAAGACTATGTGAAGCATTTCCATGACAAAGCAAAAAATGTTTGCTTCCTAACCATAACATGCTGATCAAAGAAGATATAGCCCATAACTTAACATTAAGGAACTCTAGTGAATATTTACTGAGAGCATACAGTGGGGTTCCATTCATAGTCAATGCTTTTATAAGGTGCAAATTTGGCTTCTGGGAACTTTTGAGCAGGAGAGAAACCTACAAAGAAGAGAGAATATCACCATGAGAAGCATCTCCCTTTAATGGCCCCACATCTTAGCTTAATTCCAAAATCTGATGAGCGGGTAAAAAAGAACAAAAAAATCATTGGAAATAGCAATCACCTCTTAATTTGTTTCTGTCATCAATCCTTGATTCGACTAAAATACCACCAACATTCTTGGCAAAAATTGAATCACTTGATATTCTGAAGCAGAAACAGATATCTGACATTAAAATTACAAAAGGATCAAGCCTTCTACAAAAAGAGAAATCAAAATATGTGTCAATAACAATAAATAAAAGGCAACAGTTCAGAAGATAGTTCTTGTTAAACATCCCCAAGAACAGCAGACACCCATGTAAGCCAATTGCAGAAGTTTGGCAAAATTATCAATACAGAGCATATAGCTATTTTGTAGACAATATATTGCAGTAATTGAGATAAGCCATATCATATAAAGTAAAGAGTTAATTTTCTGGCAGTTCCATTGACACTAACTGCTCCACCTTTTTGCACATTGAAGAAATTTTTTTTATCATAAAAAATTAGTGACATTAAGGAAGTACGAAAAAGTGGGGTGATAAACCTATGAAACCACTTCCCTATAAACTTTAATATGTGAAGCTATGTTCCTTCTGATCAATCCATTTAGATGCACTTACACATTAAGCATTTAAGCTTAACCCTCAAACTCTATAACTGGAAAATATAGGCTGTTCCATCACCTTTTGCATTGAAAGATATTCACCAAGTATCTTTTTTCCCAATCCAACCACCAGTCAGGAAGACTAACAGAACCTTAGGTCTTCAAAAATGTATATTGCAGTAGTTATGTATGTGAAGCCACTTCCAGAACCACAAAAACAAATTATAACATAGTGATTTTTTAGACAACTATTTAGTAACCCTAGGTAGAGAGATTGGCTTATTGAAACTAGCATGCTATTATTAATCGCTGTGTTCTTCTTCCTAACATCTTGGTTGCATCAGAATCCTAGTCATGGCCTACATGATGTGACTACCTACATATGCATACAATGGTTATGATGGTGGTTTTATCATAAATCTATCTTGGGTATGATTACTACAGCTGTATTTAACAAACATGGGCATACTTCAATCAAGACAAATTCTAAAGTGGTCAACCATTGCAGGGCTTGTTAATTGGAGCACACACTACTCCAAGTATAGATTGGTCTACCTTGGCCTCAAATGCTAAAAGTGTTAATGTGTTAAGGTGGCTCTCACAATGGTTGGGCTATTGCAGATGTAGTTTTCATTCTAATGTTACATTAGTTGCCTTAATCATTCTGCAATGTCTGATGTTTGGCATTTCTCTAAATTCAAAGAATGCTTCAATACAAAGTAATAGAAAAACAAAAAATTGTATGTATTAAAAAAAAAAAAAAACTTCGCAGATATTGTGAACATGTACAGGAACTAGTTCAATATCTATAATGCATTTCAGATTTATCAGCCTAGATGTGTATCTCACTCAACATTTTTCAGTTCATCAAAACTTCAGTTCCTAATGGTTGATTAGGTCATTCATAGACTTGCTGAGTGTACTTTGTTGTGGACAATTATTGTTACTAAAAACTTCACTAGTACAATTATTGCCTTATAGAATTATTTATATCCCGTTTGAGTTCCTGAGACTTATTCGGCCGTTGGGTTCCAAACATATGACTGTGATTTGTGCCATAATTGTTTGTGCCTAATTTGTTATTTTGAATCTATTTTGGTTTGTATTTGGATTGAGCATCAAAATACTACAAACTTTTTTTTTTCCTATGTAAAGAGATTACTACATTCTAGTTCTCTTCATCTTTTTCTATCTTAAGGCTCATGGAAATCCCAGGGTTTGTCCTCTATCTGAGCAGTCATGCTAATCATATCCAGAATTATGGAGCAATGACAAGATACTACATGGTTCATATCCCTAAGAATTCCAGCAAAATTTATACTTTGATGATAACATTAAAAGATAAGCAGAAATACATGCCTGTCCAAAACCTCTTGGAGTTCATCTAATGACACAAAAATTGCAGATGGACGAGAGAGCTCAAGGGCCTTCCTGAATCGTATGATTGGAGCAACAACCTTGTCTCTTCCAGGATCTATGGGTATAACGAAGAAAAAAATGCACAAAAAATGATCATTCATTAGAATGAAAGCTTCTATATAAAGTCAACAGAGTTAAACAATAAAACACAAATAGGCAAGCCTGTGAAGAGTTACTTGCGCAACCAATTTCTCCAAAAAGACTAAGTAGGCGTACGCAAGGATATCCATCAACAACCAAATACATTGATTTCTGGAGATCAGGAACTGACTCCATTGAGTTTGTTTGTCCTGAAATTCATCAGATAAAGAAATAAAAGCAGATTTAAAACAATCAATTCAAAATGCATTGAAAAAAAAATGATTAAAACAATGCAATAAAATGAATTGGAAAGTTAAACTTTTTTTTTTTTTTGCTTTGAATAGGAAATTTTAACATGTTGCCCTAACAAAACGAAAAAGAACAAAACCAGATGTGCAGAAATGATTAATCTATCCTGTTCAGAAATAATCTGTAGCTGTGTTTTCTGAGAAGACAAACACATATAGAAGCATCTAATTTAAACCCAAATCCATGCAACATCGTTATCATCAAAATTGGAGTTAGATTGAAGAGTTGATTTGGAATATGGGCTTTTGTCTGAACCAAGCAATGATGTATATTCAAGTGAGTATTTCCGGAAACCATCACAGAACCTTCCCCATGAACCACCCCTGTTTGCACAAAATATCTATCCCTTCCAGTGTGGTAGACTTCTACCTTACAAGGGCAGGACATGATATGATCAGATCAATAAACATATCTCCGATAGCAGCAAAAGCAATGAACTGCTAACTAATAAGTAAGGATACCTCTACGTGACCAGTTAAAAACTGTGGATATAACAAAGCACGTAAACCATATGCTTCATTATAAGAAGTACACATGCATTTTAATATCCATAAATTGTTTCACCAAACTTCGCAGCAGCACGCCGGTGAACGCATTTCTAGAAACTCCCCACCCCCAGCTGATTGCTAAGGAAACTTATTAAAAGAAATTTAAAAATGAAAGTTTTGGATTCCATTCTAAGACTTCACATCAACATGAAAATATCTCCAAAGAAACAACGGCAAGTCTGACGGAATCACTTGAGATTGTTCCTTCCAATCGAAAATTAAGAACTTAATAAATTGAAAAAAAAAAATCAATGTAGCCATCATGTGTAATTTACATCCATAAAGAGTTCAATTCTCTTTTTTCGTGCTCGTGGTCTGAAATCACTGGAAAAAGCATACAAACAAAGATGTTACGGAGTGTAAAGCCGAAAAAAAGAAGCGAAAGAAAAAGACTAACCAGAGAAAGAGAAACGGAAGCCAAGATTCAGAAACAAGAGAAACAGAAGAGAAGAGAGATGGGAGGCCATGGTCATGATGGAAATGGAATGCGTGATTTTCTGATCAAATCCCAAACCCTAAGCCATAGCCGTTGAACCTTCCTTTTCTTCTCTGAAATGGCTGACTGTTGGTGTTATGCGTTATGGCGGATTAGCCGGTTAAGTTGACTCTCGTAAAACAGCGTCGTATTAGATACAATGACGTTTGAGCATCCAAATTGGCCTTCTCTCTCTCTCTCTCTCTCCCTCTCTTTTTTATTTTATTATTTTCTTTTTTTTTTTTTAACACCAGATTGACTTTAACGCTTTTGTTTTTTTTATGAGATAAATTACGAATGCTTTTGGTGCAATGTTAAAGCATCAACAAGAGGTTATCGCTTCATTTGAGGTAGTCGCCGGATGGAGATTAAGTATATACCATTTTTCACATTAGCATGAGATTGCTGTTTATTTTTAAATTTGTCTCTAAATAAGTATATACCATTTTTCATATCTTATACCTTATGCCATATTATTCTTTTTACTAATTATATCCTCAAATTTTAGTTCTATGGATAAAACTCTTGACCAAAATTAAACAATTAAAAACTTTTTTAGCATACATTTTTCAATTCATTAGTATCAAACTTTAAATCTTACTTATTGAGACTAACAATATTCTCACACTGAAACGCACGACGAATCAACAAATAAGGACATCAATGTTTGTTTGAAAACAAGAACTGAAAAAATCGAAAAGTTTACTTTTATTCCTTTTGGATATTATATCCTTATCTCTTGAGTTTCGTAAATAAATCACAAACTATGCATAATTTTTGACGGATTCACCAAAATCATCTCTACATTTGCTTGTATCGGGGCGGGAGTTCCCTAAGACTTCAGTGTTTACGGTTAACACAATCTTTTACTAACCGTGACACGAAATATTGTCCACGTTTACACCGAACACAAACCACAGACCATGCATAATTTCACCCAGATTGGCTAAAAGCGTCTGCCCCACATTGTATTTAGGCAAAGCTGCTGCGAAGAAATTTCCAGGAGACTCCATTCCCGAATAGAGGAGTCCACATCAATAACTTGAAAACGCTACAAAAAATTCACAAACCAAGGTCCAATTCAGCTCGTTTCAACACAGATGTTACCCTCTCAAAATATTGTGGCTCCTTTTCCTTTATATCATCAAGTGTTCTCGACTCATGTTCAATTGCCTGTAAAGTTGACAAGGGGGAAAAGTGTCCCAGTTTCAATTCGAGTATCATCACTAAGAATAATTGGTCAGAAAGTAGCATAAAGTGTTAAATGCAGGATTGAAAGCCAAAAAAAGCTACATAATTGGTCAGGAAGCAGCTTCCACAACCTTGCCCCCCAAGCATTCCCCATTACATGTCTGTAATTAGCACAAATGTTTTGTGTGAAATCAGGCAAATCAAAGTGAATCGGCAGGAAAGATACGAACAACTTTGCAATGCATGCATGCACACAACACAAAAGAGCAAGCAGTTACAAGTTGTGTTATTACCTTGCAGACAGTTTATATAACTGCACTAAAAAACATAACAAAAATACTGCAATGCTGACAGAATGAAACGGAAGAAGGAAAAAGAAAGTAGAGAGAGGAAGAGCTTCCATTGGCTCTCGACAAACTCTAAATTGTTATTACTTTTTTTGATTTGTGAAATAATCAGTGGCTATGAGTTCAAGTCACAGAAACAACCATTTCATTAAAACTAGAGTAAAATTGTATATATTTGACCATTCTCCCAACCTCACAAACGTGAGAGTTTCATGCACTAGAACACTCTCTTTATAGAGAGATGCTGCGAAGGCAGTGCTTTGCAGCTCAAATAATTCCACTTAATGTGAGATTTTGAGACGGGGTGGGGATTTGATCCCCTCACATCCCCCCAAGCCCAAATGCTTGATGACCAGCCCAGCCAGGTGGTTCTCAACAGACTCTAAATATGAAATAATGACTGACACGTTTAAATCCCCTTAGACAGATACAGCTGCCTTTCACGACACAATTGCAAGCTAGAACCAAGAATAAGAGCCTTGCTTTTCCACCTTTAATGTTAAGATGAAGTTGAACAATAAAGCCCATTAACTCTTGTTTAATCTTCCTATAATTTTGAATTAAATTTACCTGGTTTTTACTGCAATATGAGAAGTGTGACTCGAGTTATGCTTTAGCTTCTTTCATGTCCAGGGACATGTCTGTGGAAATACAAAGGCTTAGTCGGAAGATTATACTGCCCTGGGTGGCATGGCTTACATTATAGTTGACAATTTTCTTTTTCTTTTAGATGGGCAATTTTCCTGTTCTTATCTGCTGCTTTTCTTTGTTCCAGTGAAAATAGCCTACAACTTGGCAAAGGTGACTATGCCAGAACACAAGCAGGATGAGCTTGAAAATAACATACAACTTGGCAAGTGTGAAGATGCAAGAACTCAAGGATGAGCTTTTACAAATTTAATGCCAAATTCCAACACAAGCATATTATGGTTTCCACTACTAACGAAAGTCCCAACTAAGTATAGAAGATTTTGGCAAAGGTACCTCATTAAATTTTAGAAGAACTAAGTTCGAAGCAGATGCTGGTTTTTCCCTGTCCCACCTAAAAAGAAGATAAAAGCACAATTATCCATCTAGTAAAATGTTTATCATCAATGTGGCACAAATTCAAAAAGGCAAATTTAAACTAATATTTGAGCATTAAATACAGACATTTTATCTTATAGACGTGGCACCTAATAAATCCTCCCATTGTAGCAATGGGTCCAAAAATGCACTTAAATGGTCATCATTTGTTTGGCTGCATGTTGCACTTGTATGGTTTGTTAGAAAGACTTGTTGAAAAGTACAATATTGGCACAAGTACAACTAGAATGATTGATTGGTATGACTGAGGATGATATAGACATTATATGCGGAAGATAGAAGACCTTATCATACAAACTGGATGGTGATATAAACTAGGCTTGGGAGGCTGCAAATAAGGAAAAAAATTCTGTCTAGTGCAGTCATATCTATTCTTTATCATTAAGTGTTAGCAGTTTTTCCAGAAACAAAAGCTTAATTAGCATAATCAGCAAAAAAATATTGTGCCAGGTCCTCAGACAAGAAAATTTTGATTTTTGAGTGCTGACAGGAATTGAATGTGAAGCAATATATACCTCACAAGCATTAACTCATTAACAGATCGCCACATTCCACGTCCAACATCTTTTGCAGACTGTTCTCTAGCACTTCGTCCATGCCACAACTCTTTGGTAACATACATGACCTCCTCCACATCAACCTACAAAAAATGGAAGCTAGCAATTTCAAACACCAAACAATTAGAAATTGGAGATACTTTAATCCCCAATGCTATTATCAAATCCAACAAGCAGCAGAACATACTTTTGATATGCCAGCAATTCATTCATGCTTTTTCCCCTTTCAGTTTTGTTCTAACAAGTACAAGTATGTTGAAATCAAATATTGATGATAACAGATGCATAAACATAAACCACAGCACCATAGCATTTAGTTGGGGGCGGGGGACACGAAGAAAATGAACACAAAAGGACTCAAAGTGGTGAAATCCTAACAAGAGAACCAATGAAAAAGAATTTAAATTGAATGCCCTTTTTCCCATGTTTGAAGGTAAATATCCACACCTGAACTTCTGAGGCTGTGCCATACAATGATTCCTCATTCTCAACAAGGCGCTGATGAATTATCTGGTAATGATCCAAATCTAAGTTTATCACTGGCTCTGTTTGAACTTGCAATCCTGCCAGTTGTGTCACAACATAGGAGGCCATGACTTGTCCAAATATTGCAGGAATGGTACCAAGAACAGGAATTATTCGAACCCTAAAGCCAGGTACAATCTAATTTCAAGGAAAGAAGTTAGAATGTGAAAGGCAAAACCACTATACCTTTTGCATTTGCTCAAGGTGAAAATTTTCTTAAATATCATGCATATTATGTGCATTAGTAACCTGAAAGATTAAATTTTGTGAATGAAGTTACACAAATTCTTTAAAGTGGTCATCAACATCCTGACCTGATAATCAGAAGGATTGTCCTCTACATTTGGTCCCTCAAAGGGAAGTAGCTTAGCTTTAGGTTTTTCAAGAGAGAACACCACGGGGATGCCACCATCAATACCATGATCTTTTCTTAGCCGGTGCCGCACCTGAAAGGTAGAAAATCTTAAGGAGCCATAAGTGACGGTAGCAAACCAATCAGATATACCTAAAAACACTTCTCACATTATCACTTAGGAAAATAATGGAGTCCCTACTACATAGTTGGTCATAACAAGATACATGGATAACATGGTCTGAACAACAACAGCAAAAGATGGCAACCTCTGATGCCATCAGAATAGAGAATTTTCAGCTTGCCAAAAACCACACAATAATCTTACTCAGCAAAGGGGCACATAATCACCATATTGGTAAATGCAAAACCATCATCATAAGCATGGCTCAACCTATCAATCTCATGAAAATTGCAACCAAAATTAGAAGGAATGAAGAGGAGGACAGGGCCAGCAAAAGCATTACAGCTCTAGATAATGGATCGGTTCTCGATTCCCTCAAGTCAGCCACACGGATTCTTGTTGGATCAGCTCTGGCACCAGCTCCAGTTGCAGATAGAACCTTTAAATCTCTACGGACGCATGCTGCAAGAAGTGCCACCTATTACATATGAAAATTTAAAAATTTATAAATCATGCACTAAACTTTTTTGTCTGTCCAGAGGCTTCATGCTTTTAGGCCAAGCACATGGTATAGCCACTTAATAGATAACAGAAACTTATCCAGTCATATAGAAAGCATAGCATAAAATGAGCATATGGAACTACCTCCCAGGTTGTCAACGAAAACACGTTGAGATATTAGCCAATACAAAATACATTATAAAGCCAGCACTAAGCCATTTTATCTTTGAAGAGTTAAATATGAAGACATACCTTTGTGTCAATATTGTCGATGCAGTCCAAAACAAAGTCAGGGCAGCCAGAAAGAATTTCTTCTTCAGATGATGAATCATACAACAGTACTTTGGCTTCTATGTGGCACTCTGGAAAGATTGTAGAGAAATGTTTCTTGAGACACTCAGCTTTGGGAATACCAACGTCTGCTCGTGTCGCAACAGCATGGCGATTTAGGGACGAAAGAGAAACCTTTTCATTAATAAAATAACCAACACCAATGTAACTAAATAAGATGTGATTCAGCTCATATAAAATGAAAAAAAAAAAATCTCATATTGCATTTTCCAGTTTTTGAATTCTACCCCTCAGGACACTATAATCAACAATTTTAAACAACAAACTCACAGGCTTGACACCACTTCTCAACCCAAAAACCTTATAGGTCCTTCCCATTAATATATTGCTTACTCCTCTCTTTCACATTTGATGTGGGATTTCAACTCTTTCACACATCAGGTTCACTATTCACACTTGAAATCCCAACACTAACTGCAAACTTCTTGATCAATATGCATGCAACCTTTACAAAATTGCACACAAGTTTTTCATGTTCAAGCATTGAGCAAATGCCATGCCATTAAGCATTGGATAAGCCTTCTAATGGGAGGAGCGAACTATGAGTTTACGCTATTTTAGCTGACTAAATCCATCAATGATTCTGATGCAGTGTCTAGTTTACAATTATAAGATTTTAGTTTCGGACAGTCCTCGTCTAGGCCATCACATAGCACTCATGTCAACAAGTTAGAGCTGTCAATGATCTTGTATTAAAGAGAAAAGCAGAACCAAAGAATTGTTGTTAACTACTGGCATGAATAAGCCATGACAGAATAACAATAATATGGTATCAAGCATAAAAGACCAACATTAAGTAATAAAAACAAAAAGGTGTGCATGTTGTGAGACAACCAGAAAGGCATAAGCTAACTGGTATGATCCTTAGTTAAAGCATTTAACAACTACGTTAATCCCACAGAATCTTTGTCATCACTAAAATCAAACTTGGAAAATGGATGCCAAGTGAAGCACAAGTACCATCTCTTATATAGGATGATCCACTGAATAAGGGAAGAAAATTGCTTTTGAGCCCATATAATGCAGCACTTCAAAAAGAGGTACAAAGATGCAGAGCAGCATGAGTATTTGAATATTAACAGGCAAAATGAAGCCCTTTTTTTTTCTCTATTGGATGGAGGGGATGAAAGAGGAAAAAAAGAAAAAAAGAAAACAAAAGTCATGCATTAAATATACCTGGTCAAAGTCTACAAGAAGAAGCTTGCCAACACCTGATCTCAAGAGCATTAAGGCAGCATGACTCCCAACACCTCCAAGACCAATGACAATAACATAGGATGCAGTCACCTTCTGTTGACACTCAGGACCAAAGAACTGAATATTCCTATTAGTACGACAGAAATGATACACATTAAAAGACATTAAAAAAAAAAAAGCTTGAAAATTACTACCACAAATATCTAAGAATTTCAGATAGGCACCCCACTTCAAGCCATACATACCAAATAGAATACATGTTTGCATATTTGCATATATAGAACTAATAGAGCAATGTTCTAAGAGCCATAACAATTATCATGCTAGTCAATTAGCGAAAGAGAAGGCATCAAAATATTTATGCTCAGCTATATGGTTTCATAATGAAGGACAAGCCTTTGTATGATGGTCAGGATTGTGTAATGGAAATGTTACTCTATTGTGACCTATAGATCACAGGTTTGAGCAGTGAAAATAGCCTCTTTGTGAAAAAAAGAGTAAAGTTGTGTACATTTGACACTTCCGCAAACCCCACCCTACAATAGCCTCATGCATTGGGATGCCCTTTTTTATGTTAGTTTCACTAGCATTATTCTAACAGTCAAAACAAGAAAAAGAAAACCCTACTCATCAATCAATCTTGACAAACTAAAACCCATTTGGCCTTCCTTTTGAATCAAAGCCCATTTATACCTTCAGTTGGGTCAAGGCCCATTTTGTTTCTAATCAGCAGAAACTAGAGACATCAAGTAGACAAGGATGATTTGCAAACTTTAAGGAGTTAGAGAAACATAAAGTGGTAATTGTACACTTGAAAACTTGTTAGCAAACTTTTTGAATGAATTCTTCAGCCTATGCAATGTAAGAGTTATCCGGTGCCATTTATAAAGTATGCAAAGATGAGACTTATTCAATAAAAAGTCTTATATGCAGAAGAAGGAAGGACAGAATAAGGTATAGAGAGAAAAGGACAATGAAAGGCAAAGAAAATATTACTTCCATTTCAGCACACAAAGAACCCTCAAAAACATTTGCATACCAAAACCAGTGACCAAGAAGAATATCCAATTACTGCACCTGGTCAGTTGTTCGGAAACTATTTCATCTCTTAGAATTTCCAGGGCAGACATCCCATGATTCTCATATTTGACAGTCCTGCAGCTCGCAAAAGGAATATCACATTGTCCTTGAACTGCTAACATAGAATTTGGCAACTCACATTAGTAAATGGAGGAAATAAAAATAGACATGCTTCACATGTCATAATGAACATAATGGCACAATATTTCCAGCTTATACACAATTTCACAACCCAAAATCATCTTCTGGTAGATAAATATTGCAACTATTATCAGCAGTCTATACCACCCAAATCACCAGCAATCATACTAACGCAGCAGCCTACATGAATAACACATTTCCTAAAATTTATAGCAGTTTCTAGTATTCCTAAAAATTTTATCTTCATTTTATTCAGTTTTGGGGCAGGCTGTGTGAATCACACTATGTAAGTAGTCCTCATTGTATAACAATTTACAATGCACAAAGAAATTATCAAACTGGAAATTTACTAATCACATGTCCAAATTTTACTTCTACTCAAAAACATCTCTTATCCAGTCACATTCTTTTAGCCTATCATATTCACCATCGGTGTAAGAATCCTGCAGATATACAAACAGAAACACATCAAAGAAATGGCACATAGTAAAGAACAATCATACTGCTGACATGACAACCCAGCTAGTTTAATCATTGCCAAAGGAATTCCAGCATGCAACCTTTTTTCCAAAAAGAGTTAATAAACCTAAACAAATCATTGCTTTTAGGCAGAAGGAACACCGCGCATATGAGGTAACAAACCACCAGGCAAATTTAAAAGCACAGTTGGCTTTTAAAGCAGTGGAAGTAACTTATATGTAATCCTTCCTCTCAGCTAAAAAATTTATCCGGGCAACCATCATCACATTTGTCTTGTCCCTTCATGGCTGCCTTTCTAAATAAAAATTTAGACATGAACCCATAATCCCTTCCCCACGCCATATTGCCTTCACCAGTGTGCTGCCTCAAACAAATTCATACTTTGATTCTTTAGTATATTATCATTCTGTCCAGTAGTACACATACCATTCAGTTCAGTAGACCCTTTGTTGCATTGTCTTGCTATCCTTCTGTGAAATAAACAATCAATAACCATAGTCAGCCATAAATTTAACAAAGAAAGAGAGAAAAAATAAATACTGGGAGAAAAAAGAAACAAGGAAAATGAAAATGTGCAGAAGTTGGAAAATTGAGTTTTTAATTACAAACAATAGCAAACATTAAGCTCCTTAAATTTGAAATGAAATCAGATTCAAATTCAACTGGAACATTCAAACGGGAAGGCAATATTGCTGAGAAAACTCCAAGAAATCGTGAGTAAATACAGTAAACAGAAATGCTGCGTATTGAACTGAAACGTCAAAGAGAAGGAGAAACAGAGAAGAGAGTGAAACATGTTTGGTTGCCAAGAATCGCCAATAAAATACAAGAAAATATATAAATTCAAATGGAGACAAACCTTATAAAAGTGAATATTCAAACAAAGAAGATAGTTCTCAGCAGGAGGGGTAAAGTAAAAAGGGACAAGAAGGTAAACGAGACATGTTTGGTTTTCTAGAAACATCTAGATTATGTTCGCGAAAAAGAAAAAAGGCAAAAAAAAAAAGAAGAAAAAGAAAGAGGTAAGGATCGCGAGATGACTTGCCTCGGAAGAAGCTTGAGGAGGACGAATGTAGAAATGGAGCCAAGGACAGCTCCGGCTCCCACCATGACCGCGCATTTCAGTCTCTCTTCCATGTTACTTCTTCTTGTCTTTTGCGTTTTCGCTCCTCCGCTTTGTCGATTGCCAAACGGAGCCAACGAGGCGAGGATTTTCTTGTTTTTTTCTCTCTCTTTGCTTGTTTTTTCTTTTTTTTTTTTTCAATTGAAAATCTCGATTGCTGAAGATTTTGTTGACCTTAACAGCCTATAGCGAACAGCAGCGCCGCAGCAGTCCGAACTCCAAACCGGTGTTTTTGCTTTTGCGACGTTTGCCCAGAAATCGGGGTCAATCTCAGTGAGTTCGGATATTTTCAGATCAAATTATTTTTTGGGTCGGGTCATGTTGATTGGGATTGGATCGGGTTAGGGTTAACCGTTAACCCACTATATATATATATACATATAATACGTTTTATTTTATGGTCAACCTCTTTTTTTTTTGTTTACTTTATTATATATTAGAGTAGTGGATATATACTTAGAATTATAAATTAATAAAATATATAAAATATTATAAGTACAAAAATAAAAATTAAAAGATTATATAAAATAAGTAAAATAAAAATATATATAATAAATAAATAATTATATAAAATAAATGTAATTATTCTTTATAATAAAAATAAAACAATATGCATATATATATTTGTTTCGTGTAAGGAATATGCATATTATATCTATATATAATATAATATTTATCTAAATGAAAAAAAATTAACTTTTCTCTCCTTAATTTAGAAAATTATTTTTGCCAATATGAAGAAATTATTACAAATTAAGTTTTTGATTATTTTGAAAAATATAAATATTTAATTTTCATGAATAAGACAGTTCTTAAGTAAGTTTTAAATATTTTAATTTCATTTTACTACTATTCTTTTTAAGTATAACCCGAATATAGCACGTCTTGCTTGCTAATAACGATTAATAAAATGGCCCCCGTAAATTATCATCTTGGATTTTCTGAATAACATCATCTGCTTTGTCACCGACACTCTCTTTGCTTTGCAAACTCTCTCTGTCTGGTTCAAGGTAATTTTAAATTTCTTGTTTAGTAAAATTATAAGTCATATCTCTTTATAAGAAATTTGTTTTTTATGCATTTTCAATTTATTTTGAAATGCTGACTTACGACGCAACTTCTAGAGAACAAGGGTGGGCACTAGGATTGTACTGAAATTGGACTTGGCGTAGTGGAATTCGTTGATTTTTGTTTCCTTTTTCTTCAAATTTGCTTATTCAATTGATGAAAAAAAAAAAAAAAAAAAAAGGAGCTGGAATTTGGAATAGCCACGTAGGTTCTGTTAGCCGTGTCAAACTCTTACCAACTGAGCTTTAATGGCATATTTGGTAGAAGAGTATATCCAATGAACATTTAGTGCCTCTTCAAAATTCACTCAAAGACCTTATTATACATATGTATATATGCAAACATCAGCAGAGCAGCTAAACCAGCAAAACAACAAAAATTGCGTACAGCACGAATACATCTTCATAAAAACAAAATTCAAAATAACAAAAGGTTCCTTGAAAGCCAATTCGTCCTCAACAGAAATAGGTTCCTTTCCAGTTATTTCTGAAGAACAATGAATAATAGAAACATAAATTAATAAAATGGAGGAGAAACAAGTAGACGCACGAGGACCTTGAAAATAGAAACCAAAAATAGCAATGACGTGGTAGCACCTATGATTACCATCCATTAATCATTGTCCTCGTCCTCCCCATTATGATTACCAGCACTAGCGGATTTATTTATGAGATGTAGATGCTTCCTCACTCGTATTGGAGCTCACAATCACCTCATTTTAGGGTTCAAACAATCTTTAAAAAGTTGCTTCAACCATTTTCTTGGAAAATTCAGCTTCATAAATTTGTTTTTAAGGCAAAACATCACATGTCGAAGCTTCAAGCCAGGATCCAAAACAATCACAACATACACAATAACAGATTTATACACCTGAAATTCTTCCAATACTTTTCCTTCACCTTCTCTGCCATCTTTTTCAACCTTTCATTTTGACTATTTATCATTTTTTTTATCAACTTAGAAAGAATCCCGCAAACCTCATTGAAGGAGGTACTTGAAGTTTCAAACAAAGAACCAGAAAATTGCAAGGTGGCTCTATAGAAAATTTTCAAGAAACTGACAAGACACCTAGCAACGGACCAATCAATCATTTGCATAGGGTGGTCCCGAACCTTATCAACATCAAAATAAGACAATAATTTGGGATCTATATCCTCTAACCGCTCCAAAGCTTTGACAAATTTTTGAGCTGCTTCCAACGTCATAAAGGTTGAATTCCATCAAGTGTCCACATCCAAACACAAGAAACATTTGCTTTCAATCCGAGAAAGGTTAATGGCCTTCTCAGAATGATGCAGCCTTCAAGGAGAGGAACGCACATACCTAATTGCATTCCTAATTCTCCTAACAAAAATTGAATGCTCAAGTAACCATTGTTTCAGAACAAGATTTAGGATATGTGCATTACAATGGACATGAAAAATGACATGACCAAAGATTGCGTGCCTCCGTTCTCTAGTCTTTCTTTTCAATTGCTAGATGGCTAGATCATTACAGTTTGCATAGCGTTAGATTCAAAAGTTTAGTTGTATCCCAATCCAAGGTACGTAACTCAGTAGTCTTTCCTATGGTTACACCTTTCTAGTTGGAAAATTGACAAAAATTTATAATTTTTGTGTCCAATTTTCAATCATCATTACATTGAAATTATTGAATTTAATAAAATTATGTGTTATATGTTATTTCTCTATATTTTTTTATGTATCCTTCATACTTAATTAATGTTATTGATACTTATTTATTTGAATTATATCTTTATTTTCTTATTAGTTAAGTATTTAAGCTTTATTTGAAAAGATTTTTTTATCCATGTTTACTATAGTAAGATTTTATAATTTAAAATTTAAATTGAATTAATAATTATATAAGAATTTTATTTTCTATCAATTTTATATTTTTAGAAAAGTATTAAATGAAATTTTGAGTAATTTTGAAGAAAAATAAAAAGAATTGTCAAGATTCAAAGTTGATAGAAATTTAAAATTGATTTACTTATATTATTTTTTGGATTGCTTAAGAAAAAAAGATAAGAAGAAAAGAAACAAAAGATTTTAGTTGATTGACCAAACTAGTACTTATGGTTAATAAGACAAAAAAGAAAAATTTAAGTTACAAAAATTTTAAATTGGTCGATTTAACTAGTAATTGCAATTGATCAAATACAATTAAAGAATTAAAAGTTGTAAAGTTGCAAAAGCTATAGAGAATTTATATTAATTGATATGGTTTAATTAATGACGAGACTAAAAAATTAAAAGTACAAATGTTAAAAAAATTACAAAAATCTTAGGTCAATTAAATAATCTAAGTGTTGCGATCTACCAAAGGTTTAAGGATAAAGTTTTTTATTTTTGGAATCAATGTTCTTTATGGAAAAAAAAGTCAATATCCAATAACTAATTTTGTGTTTTTGTCTACAAAAAAATCAAAGAGTTTTGTTTTAGATAACCTTGATTACTTTATATTATACTTTCCTTACTTTGTATTGTACTTAAAGTGAAAAATTAAAGAAAAGCAAAGCAAAATAAAGACTAAGAACAAGAATATGAGAAAAATTTAAAATTGAAAAAATAATAAGAGTGATCTAAAAATAATAATAGATAATGAATTTTTTAAGTGTTTAAGAATTATTATGTTCTTGTGAAAATTTTATGAAAATTTTGTTATGACTAAAGTTAAGGTTGTCTAATGTAAAGGATTGTTTTTACTTTGTGAAAAAAGAAAAAGTTAGTGAATTTAAATTCTTAAGAAATGAATCTTAAGAATTAAACTTATACTCTCAATTTGAATCAAACCATCATAAATCACTATGTATGCTCTATCTTTCCTCATTTCTGTTTATTTTCAATTAATTATATTATTTATATTATTATTTGTTATTAATTATCTTTTTATCTTTCTTTTAAGTTATGATTGAATGTAAGTTAAACAACCAAACCAATTAAGGTCAATTTACCCTTCTTTTAATTTGCTCTAAAAACCAAGACATCATTTAATGCATAATTAAACACATTAATTGAAATTTTAAACTAATGTCCATGTGTTGGTGGTTTGGCAAATGCATTGCTTCTTAAAGGCTTTTTTCAACTTTAACTTTTTGTTATGAAAAAGATTTTAGCAATTTTTGAAACCCATAATATAAGATCAAACAATAAGTCTTGGTTGCATAACCTTAAGTGACTTTTAATTCTCACACCTTTAACCACCCTAAAAGGTAACTTATCTATTATAATTATAAAAGTTAGTTCACTCTTACATTCCTTTGGATCATAATTAATAACTTGTAAAATACCATCAATAGCATCACTTGTCATTCTTTACATAAGCATAAAGCTTAACATTTTTTACTTTTTGTTTACTTTTTGAAAGGATAATTCTTGTATGTACCTATATGTGCCTATAAATTACTAATCAAACTCTTTTTAGGATGACTAACATAAGTCTATTTACAATAGCTATAAAATACTTTTATGTTACTAAGGTTATTGTTTCAAGTAAAATGACTCTATATAACACTCTTTTATATAAAGTCAATTCTTTTTTCTTTATTAAGTTCTTTAATTTTTTTAGGAATTGATAACTTAAACGTTGTATTATTACCTTCATTAGTTAAAAAGGAGTTTTTAAGTTAAGGCTTTTTGGTTTATTGGCATTAGGATCCTTTTCTTTCATCCCTTTTGACTCACTTTCCATTAATACATTTATTGTAATTGGTTCATTTGACATTTATACATAACCAACATGGAAAAAATTAACTAATGAAGTAATGCATAGTAATATCCTTAGATGAATATTGATAAAAAGACCTTATTACAAACAATAAGTAATTAGGTCTTTATAAATAATATCAAAAAGCAACAATAAAAATTAAATCAAAAAAACAAAAAAGATAAAAGAATAGAGATCCAAGTGTTATGTGCCTTACTAGATTTCATGTCCTTTCTTCTTATTGGCATTTTATTAACCAATAATAATTGTTATACCTTAATCCACACCTTGTTTCTCTCACTAGCTTCCATGTCACCTTTATGCCCCTCACGTTGGTTTCTCTAGCTAGTAAGAAGTCAATCTCTCCCTCTTTCATATTTTCTTTCTTTTATATATGTGATAACAAATTTAATAGATAATAGATTTATTCATTTAAAGAAAATTGTTAATTTCTTAATTTCAAGTTTTTAATGTATACAAATGGGATAATAAATTATGGAAAAAGGGTCTTTGTGTTCTTAAGTATCTTAGAGATATATAGAAATTTATTTGAATGATATATATGATAAATTAATGTAAAGTAATTTAACAAACATTTCTAAATTCCCTTTAGCTCATTAAAACTAATTTGTTATATGACTAGTAATTGATATTTTGCATTATTTACCTTTACGCCTTTTTATTTTTCTTTTTTCAATTAGCTTACTATAAGCAATTGATATATAGAATTATATGGCAACAACATTCTAACTTGTCTTTGTAAGTTCGTAAAGGAACACATTGACATTTTTTTGCAACATATTATAAACAAAATTCATGTAAAAAGGTTTGTTTCTTACTTGAGTATTTACCAAAGTTTATATTGGGTGATGATCATCTAAATCACTTTTACATATTGTAAGATTTCTTACTAGGTTAAGAGCTTTAATGTTATAAGATCAAAGTCAACTCTTTAGAGTTTTTTTTTTTTTCATTTTACTTTTTGAATCCTTAAAAGAGAGATTAATTTCTAGCAAAATTACTAATTATAAGGTTAAGACATTTGCACTAATGCTTCAAGATTAGAACTTTAACAATCATTCTTTAATTT
The DNA here is from genome assembly GCA_037897445.1 of Ceriops zippeliana. Classification (NCBI taxonomy): domain Eukaryota; kingdom Viridiplantae; phylum Streptophyta; class Magnoliopsida; order Malpighiales; family Rhizophoraceae; genus Ceriops; species Ceriops zippeliana. The sequence continues at coordinate 4,173,154 of JBAPLH010000061.1, read as the reverse complement.
AGGAGAATTTTTACCCTAATTATGATATTTAAAATAAATAATATCTAGGATTAAAAAACTTATAAGAGTCATTTACTCTTTTTTTTTTTTTTTTGGGAAAAGTCTAGCTTAATTTGATGTGTTTTTTTTTATTGGGGTCAAATTAACTTAAAAGTAAAATTATCATATGGTAATTAAGTTACCTTTTACAAGTAAACCTATTTTGCTTGCTATTATCATATGGTAATTAAGTTACCTTTTACAAGTAAACCTATTTTGCTTGCTTGTTTTTATTTAGCAAGAAACATCACCATTTCTAAAAGAAAATAATGGATAATAATTCATTTGAAGTTAAGTAATGTTCTTATATATGTTATTGCATTAAAAATGATTTTAAGTCTTATTTCAAAGAAGTATCAGGGAGTGATTTTAAGAGGATACTTTTACGTTGCTTTTCTTTTTGCTTAGTTTTTTTTCTAGATCCATTATTTTTAGGAGTTTATTAAAGTTCCTGAAAAATAAAACTAATATGATAAAAGGAAAAGTTAGATATAATTTAACTTGTTTTATTTAAGATTTATAAATCAAACTTAATGGCCAAGTTAGTTATAAGATTGCTAATATTACAATTGGGTCTATTTGGTTAATGTTAAGTTAAAATTTAAGGCCAACCATACCAAACAGGTGCATGGTTTCAATCTTTTCATTTTTGTAATCACCAAAGTGTTATTGTAAGTTCTTAATTCAATTATAGTATTTTATTTTTAAGTATTTTCTAAATTAGAAACATCACTGTTTTTATTAGCATAAACCTATTTACTTTGGGTTTTGTCATAGCTAATTTACTTGTATGATTTGTTTTGCTTCTTTCATATTCCTTTAATTGTTATAATTATTTATAGCCAAATCAAGTTATCCTATTCCTTTAAGTAAGGATAAGGTGATTAAGGTTGAATCAAATTATACATAGATAAAGAAAGTTAAGGACCTCTTATTTCCTTATATAAAAAAAAAAGAAGTAAAAAAAGGCAATAAAAAAACTACTAACTTTGTTATTAATGATGAAAAGATTATTTTGTTAAAACTAAGGGGAAGATTGTTATTATTTATAAGGAGGTTACTAAGATTAATGGGATCATATATTATATACTTTATTAATTACATCTATATATGTTTCTTGTACTTAATTAATATAATTACTTATTAAATAAATACTTTTTTTATTCAGATAATCATTATTTTAATTTATACTTATTATGTAAAGATCTTTAAAATTCAAATTTAATTTAATCTAACAATAGTACAAATATCTTATTCTTTATCAAATATTTATTTTTAAAAATGTATTAAATGAAATCCTAATAAATAAGAGAAAAATAGTATAAGGAAAAAAAAGGCTAATTAACTAAACTCGTGATTACAATTAATCAAATACCAAAAAAGCTACCAAAAAAAGAAACAAAGAATTTGGATTAGTCAACTAGATTAGTGCTTCTGGTTTATTGGAAATTAAGAAAGTTGTGAAGTTAAAAGTAATAAAGATTTTAGATTAGTCAATTTACACCTTAAAATTAAAGTTTTATGCTTTCAAAATTGATTTTCTTTATGGAAAAAATTAATTTTCAATGGCTAATTTGTTATATTTATCTGTATAAGTGTTACAAAACTCTTTTGTAAAGTATGGACAAACAAACAAAAAAAGTGTTTTGAGAAATTATATTATACTTAATGTGAACAATTAAAAAAATGAAAAGAGAAAAAAAATAAGGGGATAAACTCTAATAAAGAAAAGTTAAAATTATAAAAGATTAAGAGTACTCAAATTAAGATTGTAAAAAGAATAAGAGTGTTATGAAAAAAAAAAAACTTCGTAATGTAAGTCTCTGAGTTGTAAATAACTGTTGGTTCTTATAAAAGTTTTATGAAAGTTTTGTTATGGTTTAGGTTAAGGTAATTTAGTATAAATGGTTGTTTTTACCTTGTAAAAAAAGAAAGAATCAATAAAATTGAACTCTTAAAAGAGAGACCTTGAAGAGTATATGCATACTTCTAATTTGAGCCAAGTTACTATAAATCATTATGCACATTCTCTCTTTCCTTATCTTATTTATTTTTAATTATTTATATTACTTTTTTGTTACTATTATTAATCATCTTGATTATTCCTTTTTGGAATTGAGATTGAGTATAAATTAAGTGATTAAATCGAATAAATTTAATTCACCTCACTCTTGAATTAGCTTAAGGACTAACACATTTAAAATGAATTGGCAAAAAAAAAAAACCAATAAGACTTATGCTCAACTCTAACTAAAGACAAATTCAATGGATTTAGAGCATGTTATAAAAGTTTTACAAAAATCATCCAAAAAATAAAAGTCAACAATAATTTTGCAACTAATATAGTTTATGCTTACAATAAATAATAAGAAAAGTTTACTCAAGTGAACATTGCATATAAATGTTATCTTTCATATTTTAATATCCTAATATATATTGTAACTTATGATTAATTAAGATTTATTATTTTATTTGTAATGATAAAAATGCAAGATAATATTAAAAAAAGTTACCAAAATTATCAAAAGTTATGCATAATTTTTAGGGATACAACAATAACTAGACAACACGTCGTGTTTTAACTTAAAGTTCTTTTATTAGTGAAAAGAAAGATAGCATTGATAAAGAAAAAATGAAGAGTTTGCAGCATTTAGTACTAATGTTAATGATGAATATCAAGATAAAAGGGTTAAGATAAGGATTAGCTCAACAATAACTCAAAAGAAGGAACTTGACTTGTTTTAAAGTATATTGGCCGACTATTTAGGCCAAGATTGGAGAAAATTTGAAAAAAAGGCTTGACTTGGTCAAGAAGAATATGGGTCTAACTTTATGAGAGAAAATTCCTTAAAGCCTACAAATGACAAGTACTTTCTTTTGAAGCTTGCATAAAGGGACTTTTAGAAAGAATAGATGGAACAACATACTATAAGGCAAATAAATTGTTTGGTGAGGAGGAACTTAAAGTTATGTTCCTAAAAATTTTAAATGCAAGAAAAAAAATATTAGGTTTTTAATATTACAAGCTAGAATATATTTAAGTTTTTAAAATTATACAACTTATTAGTATGTGTGTTTTGATATCATATTTATTGTTTCATATGCTGTGCTTTATCTTTAAATTTATTAGTACGTGAGTTTAGATGTTGTTAAATGCTTTTATGTATTTATTTTATATATTACTATTTAATTTGATCATGTTATTTTGAGATAATTAGTAATAACATATTAATATTTATATTTTTGTATGATAATATAATTAAATCAATTTATTGAGAGGAAGATGACATTGAGGATCTACTATCAAATTTGGAGGATATATGAAAAGCCTATTATTGTAAGTTTTATCGTGAGTCATGTTAACTTACAATTTCGAGGCAATCCATTCCCATAAAAGATTTCTAAGTTACGTGGTTAAGAGTGAGTGGTTGAAACCTTGAATGACCATTAAATATTTGTATTGATTTGTTTAAAATGAATAAACAAATATTTATTAACCTATGTGAAGAATTGAAGGTGCAAAGCTTGTTATGTGATTCTAGGTTCATAACATTGTAAGAACAATTAGCTTTATTCAAAAAAATTAGTCTTACTCCTTTATATTGTTGAATATAATAAGTAATAACCTGACGGTGATTAGATATAAAATTCAAACAAATTAACTTAACAAAATTATAATTTATCAATTAAAAATTAATAAAATTTTGAAATAATATGAAATATTTTTCTTTTTTAAAGTAATAATTTTTTAAATAATAATTTTATTTTTTATCAATTAGTAATATAATATTTTTTCCTAAATTGTTAATATGATTGTATTGAAGTAATAAATGGTACTCATATTTTCGCGCTCCTCTGTTACTTGCCAACCAAATTCCATACCACAAAAAGGAAAACCATATCCACTCAAAATATAATGAGTATATATTCATTTGATATATTTGTTATGATAAGTTGAGAAAAAATAACAAATGATATGAAAAGTATATCTCAACCATAATATCATTTTTTTTTCATATTTCTACATATTATTTGATTGATTCTAGATATACTAACATGTTTGTTTTCCTTAATTCTTATTATGGAGAGTATTATTACTCAAATGGCCATGGACACGGACGCAAACTCCGGGGGCAAGAGGAGTCGAAACGAAAAATTTACAGCATACATCATGGCCTCACGCACCCCCGCAACGTCCTAAATTCACATTGTATGTGCGCTTTGCCTCGTATCAAGCTGTCCGTATTGAATCAGATTGGAGCCCTTGATCCGAGCTTGTGGCTTTCCCACAAATTGATCTCCGTTGCCGCAGCCAGGGACAGATTCCGGAAGCAATCCACTGCAGGACTCAAGAGCTGAGGCAAGTTAAATTATTCTTCCCACGGGGCGACCAACTCTCTTCCTCAGCTCCAAGTTGACCCTATTGCGTAACTCTCAAACTAACCCTACCCCAGAGCAAAGACACCAATTCTGACCACGATCGGCCCCCTTCCTCTAGCCGCATCCTAACGATTTGAACCCAAATTTGTGGTCACCGTCTCTGCCCTGCCCTAGGTCGAGGCTTCTGCTCTCCGTGACACGTTTCTAATTGAGTATCGTCGCCTGGGACACACGTCAATCGCGCCTCAAACACGTCTTGAACATTAATTTCATAAACATATATATTATGTTATAAATATATTAATACATATATAAACGTGGAGATGAATAACTTAATTACATAGATATACGTTATATATTTTCAGTCAATCTTAAATGTTAACAACTACATACCTTTAATTCGATCAACATAGCATACATGGCACAAGCTTCCAAAGCATTAACAATCAAAGACATTACATATACCACTCGTGTTCTGAAAAACTTAAGCACCAAGTTGAAACGATAGCTCTTGTTAAACAAGCTCGCTGCCCGGTTTGACTGCCTCCGTGACTCGATTAGGCTCCGCGGATGTGTTGAAGTTGCCGGAAAAATTGTTGGGCTGCGGTATTACCATCGGATGCTGTGTTGTTTTCTTTATCCTCCAACAACACATCGGTAGTAATTGGGCTTGGATTACTCGGGGTCGCCTCAGAGGAAGTACTGAAAAGGTGAATCAGGATATCCACCACGGATCCAAAAAGAGAAAGGCATGAACATGTAACTACGGCGGATTGTCTGAAATTCATAGCTTGTGGTTGATGCTCAAAGTTTAAATGATGTAATTATTATTGAAAACAAAACTCTTTGGAAGGGCTTAAGGAAGGGTGGTTCTACTTGTAAATCATGGGACTGAGCTATGAGTATTAGTCCATCGCATTGCGTGGTTACTAAGCCAAGGAAATTTCAATCGCTCAAGCGGCAAGCCGACACAAATGACCAATGGTGCTTCTTGTCTTTTTCTTTTTCTTTTTTTCTTTTTTTTTTTTTATTTAAGTAGACCTTGACCTGCATTCTATGTAGCATCAATTTTCCATCGATGGTGGTAGGCAGCTTTTATTGACCTGCATTCCTTGCAGCATCAATTGTCAATTGAGTATCAATACTTCTTTTTTTTTTTGGTGCTTTTTAAATAGACTGCTTCCTTGACCGGCATTCCATGCAGAGCATCAATTCTCCGTAGATGGTAATTGGTGACGCCACAGTTAATAAAAGGGAAAGCTTTTAAATAGAAAGAAATTGAAGTATCACTGATCTTGTGGTCTAAGAAATAGAGGTCGTTTGATGATAGGCTACAAGTTTTAGATTAGAACTTTTGTTAATACATTCAGTAGACCAACTTACACTCAAGAAATTTGTTCATTTGATCGGCAAAATATTTCTTGACAAGATTCAGGATGGCATTTTTTTTATTTAAAAAAAAAATTGAAGTAGTAGACACTTGTGTCAACGTTTTTCAATGATAGATTCGCACAACCTTTTGTGCACCCTTCTTATCAAAAATAACCATAGTCATCAATGGTTATGACTGAAGGGGTCCTAAACTTTTTTTTTTTTTTTTTATAATATCTGGAGATAAATTTAATTATACTCTTTAATCTTGATACGGTTTTCACTCTTGCCCTTTTTTTTTTTTTTGGATAAAAAGATAAAGAAAAAGAAAATGGAAGCAATGAAAACTGTTACAGAAATTAATTTTTTATTCATTTTTTCGATATTTTGGAGAAGGTAATGTGAAAAAAGAATAAAAATTGTCTATAAATGAGTAAAAAGTAAAAGAAAAAAAATAATATGTATTATACAAGTAGTTTTATCCTGCGAATAAAATGAAATTAAATAATTTATTTTTTTTAAAAAAAATGGGACTAAACAAAATGTTTTGCCTTGTCCTGCCTTTGGTGATGCCCTGCAAATTAACGTGGCCCCTTTGCTGATAGATTGACGTGATGAAAACAAACAAATTTATAGAACACTTTTGGGATCAAACGAGACATTTTAATACAATTATAAAATATTTCAAAAATTATATATAATATTTTGATAAAATTATATAATGCCTTAAAAAATTGAATTATATAGTTTGATGAAATTATAAAAAATAATACCCGTCTATTGGAGATTATACGCGACACTTTTAATTTACGTCGCGTTCCCAATTTAACGTCTTCATCATTCCTGTCATTAACCAGCACAATTATTCCCCACGCTATGTGTCACGGACTTGGCCTATTCAGTAGTTTGAATTTTAGCATAATCACGTGGAGCATGATAAAATTTTTTTACTCCCGAATTACCATAAATAAAAGACTTACACAGAGAAATTCATTTACGAACCTCACTGGATTTATCCAATTTTTTTAAAATTTATTCTTGCCCTAGGGATCACTCTGGGTCTACCAACACTTGATGCGGAAGTGGCGTCCATGGAGCGTGAATTGCGCTGGCTCAAAATGAGACCGAGATTGTGAGTGCGGTGCAAATGAGTTAATGGGTAAGACTGTAAATCCAGAAAAAGTTTATGGATACTATGGTCGACAAGTTGAAGGGATCCCCAACTTTCCCGTCATATTCGGAGAGAGGCGAATATGGTAGAGACCCAAGTGAAAACTTCTCCACTTTTCTTCTCCAAACCTGCCACAAAAGATTAAAAAACCAAATAAGAAGAGTACCCACTTCCATGTAGTTTTTCTCGCCTCCACCCCCTTTTCCCTCTTCTCAAACAAAGCATGGACTTTTCCGTTTTTTCCAAATAGGTTTTTGTTATTATCAGAATTGTCCTCGTGCATATGTTTTGACAAAAAGAGAGAGAAAAAAAGTTGCATTCCTATGTATAGATGATCTTTGGATAGATTATGTTTAGTTCAACTCATTTAGTGATCTTAATAACTAATATCAGAACTATAAGGCCATTGATTCAATTAAGACCTTTTTCTCTTTTCAACGTTATATTTTGTTTCAAAGCATATGATTCTTTATATTGTATAGGGTTTCTTATGGTTATTGCCAAAGATAAAAAATTAAGTTGGTTTTGTCTGGCGATATTGCCATAAGAGACATAAACCCTAAAAAGAAAAGATTAATTTTATATGGGTAATTGAAAACTAAAAACATTGTATTTTACCATGAAAATTCAACATAACTAGTTGCTGTGAGGAGCACTACATACTTTTCAAAGATGGATAGCCAAGGAAGTTTTGATATGGAAAGTTGGATGACAAGGGTATTAGTTACATGGTCAAACTGACTTTGTAAACTAATATATTTATAAGGATACCTATTAAAAAAATAATACAATTTTTTTGTTTTGTAATAAATTTAACTTCATTTTTAAATTATAATAATTTATGTTTTACAAATTATTTTTATAATAAAAAATAAGACATCGTCAATTTGGATTGACAAACTTTGACAAATATATCGACCTAGCCTTATAACGTGAATGAAATGGCGACGTGCACAAAAGAATAAAAAGATAATTCACTTGTGCCGGCGTCATGTAACTTCTTTGGATTTATTGAATTTAAGATAATCATTGAACACCTAAATAAAAAATTATTTACAAACTAACTTTAATTTATTAATTACAAAAATAAAAATCAAATTAACTTTAAAGTAAGAAGAACCATAAAACAAATAAAAAAATAGACATAGCAGTAACCTCTCCCTTTTTTTAGCCTCACAAAATCTAGTTTAAAATTACAAAATATACGAGCAAAAGGAAAAACACAGAACATCAAAATTGCAAGCCAAAAAATGAAATAGAGAGAACTTAGGTTGGAGAAATTCTCAATTTTAAATGACTCTATATCTTATTTTAACTCATAGATAGATTGTGAAATAGTATAAAAACTAAAATCAAATACTTGGAAGGGGTTGAAAACACACAAGCATGTCTCTTTTTCTTTGATCTTTGAAGAGAACAATTTTCTATTTTGATTTTTCACTCTTGTGAATTAACCTATATCTTTGGTGAACCATAGAAATTACACTCGATGGTGATTTCAAAAGGTTATGATTCTCTCACTCACTCACTCACTCTTTTTTATCTTTTCATCATTTTATTGTTCTCTCCAGCACTCTAGAACAGTTGTGAATATAATTTGGGATTATCTTGTTTATTAAATTCTTATTTTACAGTGTCTTGTTTTTTTGGTAGAGCAAAATGGTATTAATGTGATTTTATTTTCCTTTTAATAAAAATTAAAGTTAATGATAAATGGTTTTGCTCCTAAAAAAGAATTTTAAAAATTGTAAATTTAAGCTCAATAACTATCTTTAACTCAATAAGTCTCAATAAGGGACATAACACTCACACAATTCATCATCTATCCACATCATAAAACTAAATTAGCATATTTAACTAAGTCCGTCAATCCTAATTGATGGTGTGATAATTTTATTACAAAAATAGTGTACGAGGTATAAATTATTATGTTTTAAGGCAGTGGTAGATTTGTTATAAAACAAAAAATTAATTTTATTTTTGTATATTAACCATTTTCTTAAAGACTTGAATTTAATATTGAAATTGAGAGCCTAGTTATGCATTCATATAATAACATTTATATTAAAGTTTGTAAAAGAAAGGTCTTGAGTAGCTAACCCAAACCGCCTTGCGCTAATTCACCTCCAAGCACACATTTTGAACTTTATTAAATCACCATTGGGGAAATTGACCCTTTTTATAACATTGTTCTAATCATTTTCAGTTGTTAAAAATTAGTTATTTTGACATTTACACAACCAACTATTGCAGCAATTGCCATTGATTTAATATTTTATTTTATGAGATATTAAAATGGAGATATCATAAATAAGACCGTTCTTCTTCTTCTCTTTTTTTTTTTTTTTTTTGTGACAGAATTATATTATCTAATCTATTGCATTAAAATAATTTATTTACGTGAACAAAAAATATATCCTTAAAGGCATTGCTACACATAGGGGTGGAACCATGTTTTAAGTTGTGGGGGCAATCGCATCCACTGAAAAAATGAAAATTGTGTGTAGTTTAAATTTATTTTATATTGTTGCCTTCACTCAATTTTTTTTTTTTTGTTGATATCTTCACTAAATGCTTGCCAAAGTAAAAAAATTTAAAGAATTAAGAAGTGAACTTGGCATACAACCCTTTGGCACCAAAGAGAAGAATTGAAGCTGTCATTACAGCTCACCATGGTGCCACAGAATTGCATCCCTATCAAAGAATATTTGGCAAGTGTTTGGTCTGCATGGGAATATGATAGGTTTGCTCCCAGCTACATGATTATTTTCTTCAAATTTTATTGAAGTTGGTGCCTCAACAGTTACTTTTTACTTTAAAAAAAAGGGATTGTTGATATTATTTTTTTTTATTATACTTAAACAATTTATGTATTTAAATTTTGAATTTTGAAAATGTTTGCTAGTCCTTTGTAATCCCAAGGAAAAGAGTGGGCTAATATAAGTTTAACTTGTCAAGTCCATAATTCAAAAATATAATTATATCGTACATTTGAATATTCATGTATAATGAAAATTGTAAGCTAATGAAAGTATATGTTTGTTTTCCCTTAACTTCATTTGCCTTGATGTTGTTGCTAACTTATGGTTTTTCTTACCTTTCTCTGTTATTTTCACTACTGTGAAACTGTCAAGAAAACCAATCGAAACCTCGCCCATCTCCCTTCTTCTGTCAACATAAACAAGCAGTCATAAAAAATTTTGCAGCAGCAAATTAATATGATCACAAGAAGTAAATTTGCTCCAAAGATTCATTGGCAGCTCTTATGCGCTAAAATACATACCATTAAAGAAAGTAGATTTGAAAATTAAAGCTTTGCGGGTGGCCCGCAATTTTGTTAGAGAAAGAAGAAATTTTGGAGCAAAGATACATAAGCAGTTCTGATGGACAAGTTTCAATGAGAGGAACGCTGCCAAATTTTGCGAGTCTATTGATAAGGTTTCTCTCAAATAATTCATGTTTGAGCTTCCAGTGAGTACAAACCTTAACTTTGCATCTTCTGCATCAGCTACCTGGCAGCAACTGCCAGGCGGTAGCAATTCTGCTTCGTTGGCCTCAATAAAATATTGGAAGAAACCAGGTACCCTTCATCGAAACTTGCACTGTTTTCAAATTCTATTGGCCTTACTGGCGAGCAAAGCTTTGACGCATTGAAGAATGGGCTTTGATTCCAAGTGCCATAAATGAAGATCCCTTTAGAGACAAAGATGTCCTCTCTCTCTCTCTCTCTCTTACGTGCATTTTGGTGCCCACCAAGAGCTTGGGTGCCGAATGATTCGAAATAATGTTTTATTGGGACATTTCACTCGTTAATAACTTACATTTCAAGTTCTAATCCAGGAGAAAGATTTATAAGAATAGAGAAAATTATCTCTATTGCGTAGTTCTCAAGCAAATGGGAACAGTGTTGAGAAACAAGTTCTGAATTTAATTGAGTTGTTACGGACTTTGTGAGAAAGGAAGAGGCAGTGAGGCCGTCGTTGGAGGGTCCTGCTGATGCACCTTGAGTTGATCAATTTTGTACGGTTTATTACTTAGTGCAAGTTAAGAGAATTCATCGACATCTTTCAGTCCTGTTCTAAATTTGATGCCAAAATATTATTCATTCACTGATTAAAACAAATTGAAAGTCGCACTATATTTGTTAACGCCCAACAATATATTAACATATGGGAAATTTGTTTTGGACACAATTGACTCATTAGGGTAAAATAAAATTTTATACAATGTGTAAAATATGTAATATTATATCGATAACATTTTATACAGTATAAATGAAATTTAATGATATAGTAGATATCAATATTAACTTTCTTTATATTATATAAAATGTTATCAATCAAACTCTTAATATATCTGCTTTACAATGAAGTTCAAAGATTGAAATATTTGGGATTTAGAGGGCATTGAATAAGGTGAACTGTCCTCAATTATCTAAAGAAAAAGCATGTGGATGACCTTCACTTCACCCGTTGGTTTGAGTCCTATGCCCTGATCATCTGCCAACTCATGTTCCCCTTACTTGCGCGAGAGGAAAAACAGTTGGTTTGTACTGGAGAGGGAGAAGGAACACATGCAATGCCCACCCAAAAAAAAAAAAAAAAAAAAAAAAAAAAAAAAGGAAGACAGAAACCAGACAAAAGCAGTGTCATTCTTTATAGCTTGATGGAACAAAGGAATTCAAAGAAACAAAGAAAAAAAAAAAAAAGGTAGAACAATATCAACGTCCAGCCTTTCTAAGTCTGTTGTGACAGCCTTTTGATTCCTTTTCCTTTTTTTTTTTTGCCTCTTCACGTGGCATCATATTCTTTCATATAGTTGAACTATATCTTCAATTTAATCAAAGAGAGTCGAGGCCATGATTAAGAACTTGGCAGGAAATTATTGAATTGAATCTTGACATCAAGACTAGAACCTTAATTTAGAAAGTGGGATCGTAGGTTAACATTTCTTTTGAATTTAAATCAATGTCTATAATTAAGAAAATTTGAAGTTAAATATTTTCCAGACATTTTCAAAAAATGCAATTGAGTTCTTCTTTTCCTCTTAATCCTCTGTATAAATCATTTTTTTTTAGTCAAAATGTTGTACAAACAACATCATCAAGAGACTTTAATGCCAAGATACATGTCTACGACAAAACATACGTACATTAAAACAGGTAACACCTAAGCTGACCTGCAGGCGGCAATAATCGTCAACGCAATCAGACTCCAGTTATCCCAAAATGAAAATGAAAATGAAAAATGCCATGCTCCAACGACTGTGGGGCCCACCTCCATGTGCCTTGCGCTCAATTACAGCTCCTTCCTCTCCACCAACTTTCTTCCCTGCTGCGACTTACGCCACGACCCTATCTCAACCATGCCAATCTCTCTCTCTCTCTTCATATCTAGCTTTAAGCTTCATGTTGTTTGGTCTCCGTTTTTGTGTATAGCAAACGTGGCTGCCAGAAAAAGGAGAAATATCCCTTAGTCATTAGTTGCTCTGTACCCGTTTGATCTCTATTCTCTTCAACTCTTTCAAACAGAGATGAAGAAAATAGCCCATCTCAACCCCAGCAATCTTTTTGTCATATTCCTTGTTGGGTGTTTTTTTCCAGTCTTTCTCCGCGCAAACTCTCGAGTGGTAAACCCAAGTCCAGATTCTGCAGTTATGCTAGCTCTCAAGAAGAGCCTCAATGCACCAGATTCTCTAGGATGGACCGACCCGGATCCATGCGACTGGAATCACGTCAGCTGTTCCAAGGAAAAGCGGGTCATTAGAATCCAAGTTGGTCACCAGAACCTCCAAGGTACGCTTCCATCGGATCTCCAAAACCTCACCCAACTAGAGCGGTTGGAGCTCCAGTGGAACAGCATTTCGGGTCCTCTGCCCAGTTTAAACGGGTTAAGCTTACTGCAAGTGTTAATGCTAAGTAACAATCAGTTTACTTCCATTCCCAGTGGTTTTCACTGGCATGTCGTCTCTTCAATCTGTGGAGATAGATAGCAATCCGTTTTCCACCTGGCTTATCCCAGAAAGCATAAAAAACGCTTCTGCTTTGCAGAGCTTCTCTGCAAATTCTGCCAACATATCTGGTTCAATACCGGACTTTTTCGGGCCGGATGCTTTTCCAGGTCTAACCATTCTGCATTTGGCCTTCAACCAGCTTGAAGGTTTGTTGCCAGCCAGCTTTTCCGGGTGGCAAATCCAGTCTTTGTGGCTTAATGGGCAGATGAGTAAGGGTAAACTTAGTGGTGTTATCGATGTCATACAGAATATGACCTTCTTGAAGGAGGTCTGGTTGCATTCTAATGGATTTTCGGGTCCTTTACCTGATTTTTCGGTTTTGAAAGATTTGCAGAGCTTGAGTTTAAGGGATAATTCATTTACCGGTCCAGTGCCTCCGTCGCTGGTGAAACTCGAATCGTTGAAGGTGGTGAATTTGACCAATAATTTGCTTCAAGGGCCAATTCCTGAGTTCAAGAGCTCAGTCTCTGTGGACATGCTGGCTAATTCAAATAGTTTTTGTTCGACTATTCCTGGAGAATGCGATTCCAGGGTCAAAACGTTGCTTTTGATAGTGAAATTGATGGATTATCCTCAAAGGTTTGCAGAGAACTGGAAAGGAAATGATCCGTGTGCAGATTGGATGGGAATCACTTGTAGCAATGGTAACATTACTGTTGTTAACTTTCAAAAGTTGGGTCTCACGGGAACAATTTCCCCTGCGTTTGCTTCACTTAAGTCATTGGAAAGATTGGTTCTTGCTGATAATAATCTCACAGGTTCTATCCCACAGGAGCTTGCAACTCTTCCGTTACTTAAGGAACTTGATATATCAAACAATATGATTTACGGAAAAATACCATCTTTTAAGACCAATGTGATTTTAAACACTAACGGTAACCAAAATATAGGAAAAGAAATCAATAGTACTGCATCTCCAGGTTCACAATCAGGAAGTCTGTCAACAAGTACAGGTTCTGGAATCAGCGGCAGCTCTGGGAGCAGTGGCAAGAAATCTTCCGCTCGGATTGGTGTAGCAGTTTTTGCCGTCATTGGGGCTGTTTTTATTGTATTTCTGATTGGCTTGTTGGTTTTATGTCTGTATAAGAAGAAACAAAAGCGATTCAGCAGAGTACAGAGCCCAAATGCAATGGGGGTCCAGCCTCGCCACTCTGGATCTGATAATGACAGTGTGAAGATCACGGTTGCTGGCTCAAGTGTCAGCGTTGGTGCAGCTAGTGAGACTCATACCATTTCTACCAGTGAGCATGGTGACATTCAAATGGTTGAGGCAGGGAATATGATCATTTCTATTCAAGTCCTGAAGAATGTCACTAAAAACTTCAGCGAGGACAATATATTGGGACAAGGAGGTTTTGGAGTGGTGTACAAAGGTGAGCTGCATGATGGTACAATGATTGCTGTCAAAAGAATGGAATCTCGGGTCATAAGTGGAAAGGGACAAGCGGAGTTCAAGTCTGAGATTGCTGTTTTGACCAAGGTTAGGCACCGGCATCTTGTTGCTCTTCTTGGTTACTGCTTGGATGGTAATGAGAAGCTGCTTGTATATGAATATATGCCTCAAGGGACACTTAGTAGACATCTCTTCGACTGGGCAGAAGAAGGACTTAAACCCCTGGAATGGACAAAGAGGTTGACTATAGCCTTGGATGTTGCAAGAGGTGTTGAATACCTTCATGGTTTGGCACATCAAAGTTTCATACACAGGGACTTAAAACCTTCAAATATTCTTCTTGGTGATGATATGAGGGCTAAAGTTGCAGATTTTGGTCTTGTCCGTCTTGCACCAGAGGGGAAGGGCTCAATTGAAACTAGAGTTGCTGGAACTTTTGGATACTTGGCACCAGAATATGCAGGTAGCTTTTCTTCCATTGTCTTTGCCTCTCCATTTGTTAGTGAATGGTTGAGTTTTAGTGCTTGGTGCAAATAGTACAACGACAACAAAGCATTAGTTCCAAAATGAATTGGTGTTGAGTATATAAACATTTTCTTGTCATTCTGTATTATTATGAATTAATTTTGGTTTGAAATCTTATTGTTCTGAATGCTTTGTAACCACAAATTGCCAAGTCAACTTAAGATGTCATCTTCTTCTTCTCTTACCATCCACTTGGATTTGATTACCCTTTTTAATTGAAGCATTTATCGGTTACATTGGATATGTCTAAACCAGTGCAAACGTCACTCCTTTGGATTTTCTCCGATTAGTGCCACGCTTATTTTGCTATGAATATGCTTATTTTTTATCCGGTCATTCCTGAGGTGGTCACAAATACATTTAAGCATTCTCATTTGCACAGCACCCATTTTATGAATATGTAGCAATTATTCTTATATCTTCTCTGGCATAATTTAACTATTGTTATTGATTTTAGGTTTGCCGTTATGCCTAAATGAAACATTTCGTTGCTTGCTGTAAAGTCTATTTGAATTGGTTACCAATTTATCATTCACAGTACTTTGTGAGAATAGACAAGCTTATTCATACTGAGACACACCAAGCTGCCCCCCACCCACCAACTTAAAAAAAAAAAGCTGGGGAATATCTATCTGAGAAACTGGGCTAACAGACTTGTCAACGAAAGATAACACATAGAATGAAGTGACTGGAATCTGCAAAAAAGAAGTTAACTTTGTTGGTTGCATATGTCGATTCTGTTCATAAAATTGTATTGTTAACTTGTTGCTGATGATATGATTGCAGTTACTGGTCGAGTGACAACTAAAGTTGATGTCTACAGTTATGGGGTGATATTAATGGAGATTATCACAGGGAGAAAAGCTCTCGACGAGAGCCAGCCGGAGGAAAGCATGCATCTTGTAACATGGTTCCGCAGACTGCATCTTAACAAGGATTCATTTCGCAAAGCCATCGACCCCTCGATTGATCTTGATGAGGAAACTCTAGCTAGTATCAGCACAGTTGCAGAACTGGCGGGTCACTGCTGTGCGAGGGAGCCGTATCAAAGGCCTGATATGGGTCACGCTGTTAATGTACTCTCATCTTTGGCGGAGCTCTGGAAACCAACTGATCAGAATTCTGAAGACATATGTGGCATTGATCTTGAAATGTCATTGCCACAAGCACTTAAAAAGTGGCAAGCTTACGAAGGTAGAAGCAACATGGAGTCGTCGTCTTCTTCATTACTTCCCAGCTTAGACAACACACAGACCAGCATACCAGCCCGTCCTTACGGATTTGCTGAGTCATTTACGTCAGCAGATGGGAGATAATTGGCAGCTGTAGATTCTATGTTGGTGCTGGTGTTAGCCTGGCTGGTGGTCTGCTATTTCTTTTTTTCTTTTTTCTTTTCTTTTTTTTTGTTTTTTGTGGTCTGTTATCTTTCCGTTCTTCTGTTTTCCCTTTATGGAAATTGTGCTTGGTTCTGAAAATGATACAAGTTCAGTTCATTTTTGTGTGTAGACCTGTGATTAGGCCCGAGAGGACTGGCTTATTATAGGAAAACTCAACTCTGATGGTAGCAGCTTACCCACCTGAAATTTGAATTCCTTTTCTTACTGGTAAATTAACTTTGTTTCTCTGTGGAAATTTATTGAAAGGAAAAAATAATAAATCTGATTTTTCTTTTTTGTGAAAAATAAAAAGGATATATTTGATTTGGACAAGTACAGGAAAATGCAGGGAGCGGGAAGCTTATTTATCACGAAAGGCGCACATCTGGTGATCCATCAAGACAGAGACGGGGGGGGGGGGGGGGGGGGGGATGGGGAACTATTTGTCTCTATTTATGTGGGAAGGCATGTGAGGTGGTGAAAGCCCTTGTCCTGTTGTTGTCTGCCTTAGCGGCGTTGCACATGGGGGTCCGCCCATTTATCAGTGGATCTGTCCCTCCCTGTTGGTTTGGCAGTCAAAAAATAAAAGCAAACTTCTTTTCATTGCAACAAAAGTAATATCAGAAAAGCACACCAAAAAAGAAAATAAGAAAAAAAACCCAGCAAAGAAGATAAGTTCAGAAAGTGAGTTGCCTAGTTATAGCAAAGGCAATACTGGAAAACCAGAAAACTAGTAGAAAAAAGAGTACAAAATATTATCTTTTAACAGAAAATTCTTCTATCTTGAAAAAGTTTTTCTCATCAACAAGTCTCATTGCATATAGAAAAAAAATTTATATTTAAAATTTAAATACAAATTTAAACTTTCTAATTGTTACATTGTAACTTCTATAATTTTAATTTTAATTATAAATTAATTTAAATTTAAATATAAATGTACAGACCATATCATTCATTTGTCCACATTCCCTCTTCAAAATCTCTTTTTAACTACCATTATTTAACAGTGTTCTAAAACACTGTTATTTCGCATGTCTTAAACAAGAGTGATCATATTATGATCTCTCTCTCTCTTTTTTTTTTTTTTTAACTTCACGAAACCTGTCTTCAAGTTTATTTAACTTATATAAAATCCTCATGTTAAAGTTCAAGTTTTCAAATATTTTTAACTCTTATAAAATCTTCAAGTTTTTAAATTTTTGAAACTAATTTTAAAAATATTATGTATAGAATGTTGAAGGACTTTTGTATTTTTTTTTTTTTGTCCTCTTAAAGTTAAAGAAAGTATTAGACTGCTTTTAAATTGGCTACAGTTGCTGAAAAACAAAAATTTTTCTCTAACTGTTAATTAATAAAAGAGGCATATGGTACTTTTACAAATTGCAATCACCCAAGAAAGAAAAAAAAACAAAACTTGAAAATTGCAAAAGTTACTTATTGATCTTTCTTTAATTTAGTGGTTGACGTTCTTAGGTTTACAATCCTCACTTAAATATTTGAGTTACTTTTTCATTTCTTTCACAAATTACAAATTCCTCGGATACAACTGCTCTAGTATTACTATTGGCTTGGCATTCAAAAGAATCAAGCACCTTCTTTTGATTGCAGTGGAAGCAATATCCAAAAGGCTTTAAAAAAACCAACAAGATAAGATCACATTCCGAGTTTCAGTGTTCTTATTAAGAGCCGAGTATCCTTGATCTTCAAGATCAACCTGCGAAGTTGCACCAATCTAACTTTAAAGTCACTCTTACAGGGAATTGCCTAATAGTAAAGAAAAAAATTGAAGTAAAACATGATCCTTGTAATGCCACTAGAAGAGGAAAACCAACTAGGAAAAATCACCAAGATTTATCCAATGGTTTCTCAGAGAGATACACTTCCCTGAGCTCTGGTCCACGGTCGAGCGTCCTACCTACCACCCACTCCAACGTTTTGAATCCAATGCTTTCAATAAGCGGAACGTAAGCCTCCTCTAGCTGCTCACCCAAACAGAAAAAATGGTCTAGCCAAAACAACCCACCTGGCCTAAGTACCCTGTAGATGTCAAACATCAAGAAATGAAGCAATGTTGTGGGAATCCAGTTGCTTAGAACGTGCATAGAGTGCACAATATCCAACGTGTTGCCAAAGAATGGAAGCCTCGGAGAAATGCTTATGTACAATGGCACAACCCCCCACGAAGCAATAAAATTGTGAATGGAACGTTCAAGTTCATCGAGGTCGTTACAATGGTGATGTTTCTCTCTATCATTTTTACAGCAAATGTAGCCACGCCACCTCCTATGTCAAGCCCAATTCGGATTGTGCCAGGTTTCTTTGTTGCTAGGACTTCATCAATGGTGAAGTCAAGTCCACCGTTGCTATGTTTCGCGGTCCATCGCATTCTTGTCTCTACCTTGAAGGTCAAAAAAGTCCTTCCAATCATCAAAACCCTTTTCTGTACGATACCGGTTGATGAGACAAGAGTAGTCTTTGCAAGTATATGCTGTCCATACAACCGATGAATGCGGCGGTGGGGCCCATAAGCTGGTAGGAAGAGGGTATGGCTCAACATAATTGGGTTGCCCAGCTGCAATGCAACGGCGGCTGGGAAGAGGCTCAAAGCGTTTGAGGAGGAGCTTCTGGGCTAGTAGCTCATCATCTGGGCATGATCCATTGATTTTCTAGGTCATGTATCGGCGAAGTTCATCAAGAAAGGCGTTGCACGCACGACCTACTGGTGGGTAGATTGTATCAGAATCAAAGTTTGTGTTGAAACCAAACGGCAGAACTTGTCCAGAAGTAAAGGCGAGAAATTCAGATGGCAAGTCTGATGTTGTTTGAGATGTATCAGCCTCTTTGGTAGCTGATTTGGTTCTGTTGACGGTTGATGCAGTGTCACCAATAGTTAAAGAAGAAGCGGTGGTGGACGGATTGAGAGAGCAAGAGGAGGGTGTGTAGAAGGTGGAGGAAAGGAATAGAGAGAGGGGATTAGTGGACTGTAGAAGAAATAAGAAGAAGAGGTTAGAGGTAACAGACCTGTGTTTGTGAGGGGAATCCATGTGGGGTTTTTGTTTGCAATTGTTGACGATGACTCTGAGACGAAGACGGAAATGATTTTGAGTAGAGAGTAGGTAGCGATGGTGTTCTGTTCTATCAAATCCGGCGTGGTGCTTGTGGACAAAGAGTGGATTACCTCACATATTAACAAAAGAAACATGAAAATGTGGGCCATTCGGAAGAAGTGCTAATTAATTTCTTGCAAATGGAACTAGCTAGAGATATCAAACAACGTGGGCGGCTACTGTGTAGGCACATTGTTTATGGTAGCAGAGGTACTATAACCTATAAAAGGTCAACAATACCTAAATTATGTTTCGAAATATATAAAACTTAGTAGTTAATATTTTGAAACGCAAAATTCGTTGAAATCCACAAGGAGCTTGTGCCTGCCATGCCTGGGGTAGGTTAAAATATTAACATCGTGTTTGCGGGAGGCAGGAGGATAATCTAAGTGAAAGCATTTAAAGCTCGAGAAAAAGGGTCACAGAACTCAATGGACTCCAATCCCATGTAGAAGTACCTTTGTTTCAGTAGGAATCCGCTCGATACGAGTCACTAGAGCACCACCGAAGAACTCATACTGGGTTGATATGAGCGTACGCACCACCGAAGATTCAAATGCATGCTCGAAATTCATGTGACTAATCGAGGCTATTGATTTAAGTAACGCCGAGAGAGTCGTAGATCTTTGCAAAGGACAACGTTTTGTTTAGAACGCACTTTAATAATATCTTATTCCATTTATGAAAAAAAAAATTTGAACGAAACAAATTAAGTACGACACTAGACCACCTGCACACCATGTAGCAGTAATGCACATGCAAGGCCAACAACCTACAGAACATTTGTTTAAAATTTTACGTTTTGGAGCAATTTTTAGGTGGATTCTCCTGTGTATCATACGAGTTGCTCAAGACTCAAAAATTTGCTGCACGAACCCTCTCTCTTTTGCATAAATATTTACCATTGCGATGAAAGCAATAGGTATAAATTAATCTCAAAGACCTAGGCTTGTTGGAGAAGAAGGCAGCAGCGAACTAAGTAAAGGATGGAAGTGGAACGGCGTGTGTATTAGTTGAATTTTTAGTTACACCGTCATATCTAATAATTGTTGTTTTTTGTTCTATGATGAGTTATTTCTCTAAAACTTACTTTAATAAACTCATTGTTGGTGGGTTTAAATATATTTAAAGAAGTTCTGTGATATTATTTATCAATTTAGATTCTTCAACTTTCGTAGCTCTTGACAAAAAAAAAAAAAAAAAAAAAAAAAAGGAAAAAAATCGCTGCTCTCACTTTCATCAAAAGTCAAACTTATTATTAGCCCAGAAACAATCTATTATTAATGAGTTTAAATAGATTTAAAGAAGTTTAATAATAATTTATGAGTTCAGCCTCTCCGATTTCCTCAAAATGTTAAACATTTTCATCGAGTGTCAAACTCTGTCAAACAAACACAACTGTTATTTCAAAAATCATAGAATCATCTCGATAAATTAGAAACTTCTAAGATAATCATCTCCTCCGTCTCTCTAGATATATTTGACTATACATTTTATCTGAATTAAATATTTTGTGTTTGTTCTTTTTTTTTTTTAAGCTAAAATTTAATTGATAAATGCAATCAAAGCAACTAAACTATCTTAATTAAGTTAACATTCATATTATTTACAAGTAAATTATTAAGCTACCTTTGTTTTTAATTGAACAAAAGAGATTTGCCAGTAAACTATTTTTACTCATCCTTATCATAAGAGAAATATACTGCAAAACTACCACATCACTAGTAATTGATCGATTTGAATTTCTTACCATATAAGTACGAGTTTAGATCATAGATTTACGTATGGGGAAGACATTGCTAATCAAATTCTGACTTCATACATCCCATATTTATATTTTTTTTAGCATAAATAAGTAATTGTTAATAATCCCATCTCTGAATTTTTCGATGAATCAATTCGCACTTATCATCAATTTTTTTTTCTAACAATTGATCACATTATTTAATACATCTCTGCAAACGCTAATACAACTAAACGTGAATCACTAACAAATGGCGTGGTAATCAACTTATCCTAGGACGGGGACAATTCTTCTTCATTAATACAGGGGTGCACATGGCAACTAAACGGAGCTCAATGTATTTGATGCCCCTCAACCATGATTGTGTAGATGATTTGATGACAGTCTTGTTTATATAAGGAGAAATGACCAAACAAAGACAAAGCATATGCACAGAGTCCAGCAAGAGTTTTAGGCCAACACCTTCTAGCTTTGTTCTGATTGGGAAAACTTCCGTTTTAGAATCTCATTCTCCTTTCTTAGTTTCATAATTTTCAGCTTTAGGGTTTCAACAACTCGATTTGCGGCCAAATCTTGTTGCTGCTCAACCAGCTTTGAATTGCTGACCAACACTGCAATTTATTGGAGAAATGGTAAGCATCCCAATATAAGTAGGTACACAGGTTCCAGCAAAATCGTAAATGGTCACAGCAGAGAAAAAAACTTCCATCATATATGCGAAGCCAAATCTAGCATCCTCAGAACAAAGGTATAATTTGTAATATGAAAAAAAAAAAAAAAAAGAAGAAGAAGCACAAATTAATGCATAATTTGAATGCTTTATGTACTCACACTCCTTTTCCAAATTACAGAGTTTCTTATTCAGCTCATTTTTCTCTTCATGTTCAACCAGCAGACACTCTTTCAAATCCTGGATCTCAAGATTACCTGTCAGAATGGTTACAGAGCTTTTCAATGTTACATAGGTCAAAAAAGCTCACCTACAGAATTCAAGATTTCATACGCAAATTTTAAGCTCACATTTCCTTTCCACCTCAGAGCAGACTTTTTCCAACCTGTTTGCTAGAGTTTGTGTATGCATTTTATGTGCTGCAATGTCTTGGCGAAGATGGCATATGGTTGCTTCATATGTTGCCTTCTCTACTTGTAAGCCTCTAATACAGTGCATACAATCAATGCTCCACACAATTTTACACATTAAGGAAAAATAAAGGTGGCAGGAAACTACCTGCTTTGAGCCTCTAGACCTTCAACCTTCTTTGCGCACTCTTGCTTGAGCAAGTTCAGAGCCTTCCTATGTTCCTGCCCCAAAATTCTGACTTCTCAAATTATAATATACAGGTCTTGCAACTGGACAGTGTTTGTACCCATGCATGAAGACATTTCACCATAGTACATCAGCTATGGGCCACCTAAAAGTAACCAAGGCCCTTAGAGAAGAAATTTAGCATTTTTACTCCGAACTTATCCCAGTTCCAAAAGCACAATATCAAATTGCTTCTGTTGACACATGCTAGCCCAATACTGTCCGGTTGCAAAGAGCATCAAATTACTTACTTCTTCTTCACTGAGTTTCTCATTTCTGGTTCTTTCTAACTCTGCCATCAGACCTGAGCATTTGGTGCGACGATCAAGCTGAATGTTGTTAGAAAAGCAAGATGAGAAGGGAACCAGAATAAGAGCACCAAAGATAGGGTTCGGAGCACATGTCCTTTGTTTATAATTCAACCAGTTTGATCTTTGCTAGGTTTTAGCTACAAATTAGGATTCATTGTTAACCAGTAAGAAAACAACACACCTGCTCAGCTAGATTATTCAAAGATTCCTTGTAAAGATTTGTCAATCTTACATTTTCTGAAACATAACAATATTCTCTCAGTATGATATCATATGATGCATAGTTTTCCTTTACAGTCCAGCAGATATCAAAACACAAGCCGGGATGAAGAACTGCAATCCTAAAACTATTGACATAAGAAAAGAGAAGCTAAACAGTTTATTCATTCAAGGCAATGTATAATGCGTTAACACATTAACATAGGCATTGGTAAAAGAAAGTAAAGCTTTGACGAGAACAGTCTCCATGGGCTAAGCAAATAGTGAAATCTTAATACATGCTCAACAGGAAAAACAAAAAAAAAAAAAAGTAGAATTCAAAGTGATTAAAGCATTCAAAGCAAATAACAGTAAATGAACGACATTAACACGAATTTTAAAATCCGATATGCAATTTAGAAGCACATTTCAAAACTTGAAGGGTACCGAGTAAGGATCATCAACATCTAAATCCGAAGATCCAAAATTATACGTCCATTTCACATTTCGATTAGCAAATCAACAATCCAACATCAAAAGCAAAAATATCAAATTGTTCTATTCTTCGAAATATAAAATAATTTTTTTTTTAACTCCGATGTACAAACAAATTATAATTACAATGTTCGTTGTATTTTCTGCGGAACACTGAAAAGAAAGTCCGAATGAGAGGAAAGGAAAGCCGCAGCTAACCTTGCTTGAGAGATACACAATCGAGTTCGAGAGTTTCTCTCTTGTTAATTTCCGCATTTAAGGCGGACCTTAGGGATTGGTCTCCGCTATTCCACTCTTGAAATCCTGAGGAAATTTCCAAAATTATTCTGCTCATTCAGACAATATTACCAAATAACAGCTAAAAAATTGAGGCCATCCGTTTCAGTAACAGAAAGTAGATAAATGAATTTTCTTGTTCATTTAAAGCGGATTTTCTCGCTCGTTTATTCTCGGTAACCAAACAAAAAGGGACATAGGCAATAAACAGAAAAAGGTTTACAGAAAAAGAAAACAAAAATTGAACCTCGTAGATCTGATCGAAATTGGAGAGTATCGAATTCATCTCCGCGTCATCTCTCTCGTTGCCGCCATTTTCTTTTATTCCCCTTTTGATCCTGACACCTTTTTTGAAACAATTTCATCATGTTATTAATTGATACTCCACGTTAATAACTAAAAAAAAAAAAAAAAGTTATTTAAAGGTACAATTTTAGCAAAACGATTTTATATTAATGTTTAAGCTAAATATTACTAAAAAAAATAGTGATTTATAATAAAAATATTATTTTTATTGACATAAACAATTTTTATTAATAAAATATAAAAATGTATTTATTTCAATAAAAATTAATATTTTATAATAAATTGGTGAAATTTTTTTATAAAATTTTGTGTATTTAGTACTTTGTTGATTTTTTTACGTGAATGCAATATTTTGGTTTATTCATCGTCATTACTTTGTTGTTTTATCATAATATATTATATTAATCTATTATATTTCTAATAAATTTATTTCATCAGTTAGGACGGGTCTTACCTATACGAAAAAATTTACATTTTACACTCCATATCTATATATATATATATATATATATATATATAAAATATTTATATTCTTAAAATTTTATATTTATATATATATATTATAATAGAAACTGTTAAATAATAAATTTATTATCTTATATTGTTTAAATAGTCACAGGAAAAAAAAAAAAAAAAAACACTTACGTCTCAGTTCTCTTCCTCGCACATTTCTCTCTTTATGAATAGCAGAAAGTGGAGAGATGTTGGCGGAGGACTTGCATTCAACGACTTTGATTGAAGCGAAGCCATTGCCTCCTGTTGTGGCGGCGAGTGAGAAGATTGAAAGGTGATGATATCTCACACCAAAAAAAACCAAAAAAAAAAAAAAGATTTTAAAGAAAGATTAAGACGAGGGTAGTGATGGATGAGTGTAAATTGTAGTGGAAGAGAGAAAAGTACGAGTGATGAGATAGAATTAAGATATATATATATATATATATATATATATATATAGAGAGAGAGAGAGAGAGAGAGAGAGAGAGTTTTAGAAAGCACACAGGACAGAACATACCCCCCCGCCCCGCCATCCCCCCATTTGGTGCTCAAACCGGATTCATGATTCTTTTGACTGGAGCTGCCATTGGAGTTCAAAGGGTGGCCAAAGCAACAAAGAACATAGACAAACATGGGGATATTTATCAAAGCCGTCGGAAACTGTCTATTGAGTGAGCGAAGGAGATGGCAGATTTTAAATTATAAGCCACGAGAAGAAGAAACGAAAAGTGCATCGAAAAAAAAAAGGAGGGATTGCAGTCATTCACGCTGCTTAGGCCAATTAAGAACAAGAAGTTGGCAATTTGAGAGGCGAGGCTGCAAAAGTTGAGAAGCAGATCTGTGTCATCAATTAGTCACAAAGATTCATGATTGACCGGCTAACAGGCATGTGAGCATGGGGTCAAGCCGTGGAGTCTGTACGCAAGAGTTTTCTTTTCGTGTATTGATTGAATTAGCCCAGGAAGCCCTGAAAATATAAGGCAGCCTCAAGTTGTGAGATTTGAGGAACTCTGAAGATAATCGGGCAATTAAGTCTTTTCCTTTTTTTTTTTTTTTCCCTCTGATCTTCTTTCACTAATCCTTCTTATCGACGACTAAATGAAAGATTTCATAAATATGTTATTTCCCAGGAAAACAAGACGTGTTGCTTTCTTCACTGTTCAAACTTTAGAGTTGAATCAACGGATAACAGGGACATAAATCGTACATCACTAGATCAGTTTCCAGCATCTATTGAGAACAAAAAACTTCAAAGTAGCTATTTTAATGGCAAACAAATGAAAAGGAACAAAAGAAATAGAACAAAAACAAGTTAATATTAGCCTAGAATTTTCATATAAGGCATACCATGGTTACTTTAGTTCAACTTTAATTATAAGGGTTATTAGTCTCAGTCAAAACAGTTGATTTTCTCAAAAATAAAAGAAATTTTTTTTCTCAAAAAAAAAAAAAGGTTTTTTCTCCTATGAATTTGCAATCCCATTTATATTATCTGCTTTAAAACTTTATGCTTTATTTAGAAATGCTCTGTTGGCAGAAAGACCAGCAAACAATCATATTGATAACAAGCAACTAGGGGCAAAAAAAAAAAGAAATTTGGCTAGCCACTCAAGAATTAACTCACAATCTTTTGTGCAATCTGAAACATAATGTTTTAACACTCACTCGCTCATGCCTTCATCCCCATCTGCATCACTTATATCAAGATCAGCAAGCAATTCTTCCAGAGGAATGGAAGGCACATCCTCCCCATTTGTCACAGAGGTCATCTCTGATGGCTGATATTCCCTATTAGTGTACAATGATATATTGAACCTCAGCTCAGGGTTCTCCTCCAAATCTCTCAAGAATTCTTCATATTCTGAATTCATCTTATCCTGTTCAGATCTTCCCTTTGTCTCATCAACTTCCATATTTAGAGACTTTAGTTTCCAAGCACGAGGCTTGCCGTGTTTTCTTTGGCGCTTCTCCTCATAGCTCTTCTTTATCAAAATTGCTTCTGGAAGCACTAGACCTCTGTACTTGTCCAACTCAATATCATTGTTGTTAGCTCCATAAAGATCATAACCAAGAGCATGATCACCAGGTTTCAAAAGGTGGCCCAGATGTGTTTTTATGTAGAAAATGGTGTCATTTTGCCCAAAATCTGACAAACGAGCTACTTGAGCATCAGCCAAAGCATACCTCAAGCCACCAACATTGACTTCAGGAGAAATCACTTCTACATCCAATACTATGTACTCCACAAGCTGCCTGCTTGTGAGCAAAGGCTTAAATGATGCTCTCCAATACCGATCAGCATCCAGAAAGCAGTGTCTCATGGTAAAAGGATCGAGTAAAGCTATGCTGTTTGTGACTTTTGCACAGATCACAAGAGGACCAAGATTCCCCAAGCTCAGAGCTACTTTTGGAGGAAGGCAAATCAAATCTTCACGGCAAATTGGGGGGATTTCCACAGAGAAAGTATATTTGTAGTTATAGTTGTTGCTCTTGCGATCATGGGACACGAGTTGTTTGTCATGGCGACTCCTTATTGGGGTAACTCTACCCAGAAATTCAACAAATTTCACACCATGACTACGATTTGCAAAGAAAAAATCAATACCTTGATCCATTTGCTTGATTCTAATGGCACGGGCAGCTGCATCATGCTTTAGAATCAGCTGCTCCAAGTAAAAGAAAGTTCGTCTATGAGAAACATGTTGCCGGAGCTGCACAGCAGCAACCCATTGATCTGGGTTAGCCTGAACCCTAGAGCAAGATTCACACATGTGCTCCTGCTGAACATACTCCACAACAAATGCTTGTTCAAGAATTGCACCATTAAGCACCTCTTTCTGAACTCTCACCCTGACCTTGATCCTTTTGGAGTGGGGTTCGGTCCAGATGAATTCAGCATGTATGATTCTAACTGTCTTTAGATCCTTCAGTCGATTCAAACAAAAAGTCAACAGCTCCTTTGATTCCAATTGGGCCTTTATCCATGTTGATGGTGGAGACAGGTAGCTATTGCACTCAGGACAATGTACAAGGACTACCTTCTTCCGCAAGCCTTCAGTAATATCAACTTCCGAGCGCAAACATTTAACACACATGTTGGCAGCATTTGGTTGCATTGGAATTCCACATTTGCAACACAAAACGCTTCCAATGGTCTGATGAACCATAAACATCCCCGACTCTTCCATGGCTGGTTCTAGTGAACAAAACATCATCAATAAAAATAGTTAGTTTTCTTCCTCCTCCTTGCTGCGATATAATACGAACAGCTATTATTGAGGTAAACAGAAAAAAATTACACACAGGGCACCAAAAAAAAAAAAACCAAATTCAGGACAAGAAAAGAAGCCCCATCTTTCTAACAAACAAATTCAATATCCATATACCAAAACATCATAACCAAGCTTCCAGCTACAATAAATCTCAGCTTTACATAGGAAATGCTAAAGAGCCTGTAGCCACCTAGCAAGTACCTATTCTGGCTTCAACCAACAACAATAAATTAGTTCAACTTAAAAAGAAAAAAAGAAAAGAAAAAACCTAACTGCCATAAAAAATGAAAAACGGACAGAACCTAGCTGCTCCACGGTTTCTGTTTGAGTGTTTGAGTTTAGTTTAAGGTATTTGTCCGAAATCCAATCCAACGAAG